>APFE030004936.1:48638-77712 GCA_000404065.3 Pinus taeda
ACCCATTGGCAACAAATGGGTGTTCAAGAAGAAGACAAATGCAGAAGGAAAGGTGGAGAAATACAAAGCTCGGTTGTAGCAAAAGGTTATTCCCAGGTGCCGGGAATTGATTTTGGTGATATTTTTTCTCCTATTGCCAAGGTAACTTCTATTAGATTACTTTTATCTGTTGCTGCTGCTTCTGATTTTGAGGTAGAACAGATGGATGTGACAACATTTCTTCACGGGGATTTGGAAGAGGAAATCTACATGAAGCAACCTGAAGGCTTTGCGGTGAAGGGTAAGAAAGAACTAGTATGCAAGGTTAAAGAAGTCTCTATATGGGTTAAAACAGTCACCAAGGATGTGTTATCAGAAATTTGATACATTTATATGGGGACTTGGCTTCACTAGAAGCAAAGCAGATCACTGTGTGTATTTTAAATTAGTTGGTGACTGTGTTATTTATCTAGTCTTGTATGTGGATGATATGTTGCTAGTTGGTAATGACAAAGAAATTATCCAGGATTTGAAGACCCATTTGTCCTCCAAATTCGACATGAAAGATATTGGTGCTGAAAACTATGTTTTTGGCATGGAAATTAAAAGAGATCAGACAAAGAGGAAGTTTAGGTTAAAGTAGAGGAAGTATGTCGAGACAATATTGCAGAGATTTAATATGCAGGATAGTAAACCGGTGAAGGTTCCTATTCCTGTAGGTGTAAAGTTGTCTGCTGAACAATGTCCCAAGACACACAAAGAGGAAGAGGACATGTCCCGTGTTCCATATGCAAGTGCAGTAGGTAGCTTGATGTATCTTGTCTTTGAGGTTTCTACGAGTCTCATTATTATTTAGATTATCTTCCGGATTTTCATCGACGTTTCGAACCAGCAACGGTGGTTCATCTTCAGGATGTGAAAGATTATTGAAAGACTGGTCTCATTTTTCAATTATATATATAGAGATGCTTAGCCGACAGATACTAGGAAAAAAAAAATATTTTGTTCTATTTGTTTTAAAATTGTGATAGAACTTGGTTTTAGTATCCATGGCAGCCACTCATGCAAGCAAGGAAGCAATTTGGTTGTAGAGATTGTGTTCAAGTATGGGGTTAGTACAAAGAGATATAAGGATAGACTGTGACAGCTAAAGTGTAATTTTCCTAGTAAAGAACCCTGCATATCATTCAAAGACAAAGCATATTGATGTTCAGTATCACTTTGTGAGGGATATGATAGAAGACAAAAAGGTGTTGCTGGTAAAGGTGGACCCTTTAAAGAATACTGCAGGTGCATTGACAAAATATGTGAGCTCTGAGAATTTATCTTGGTGTATAGAAACAATGGGTATTGTAGGGCTGGATAAATGACTAAGCTCTCTTTTGGCCTCCTGTGGAAAGAAAACAACAAGTGGGAGAATGTTGGGTTGTATTATATTCTTTCCATGACTAGCCCATGTAGTTAACCGGGGGATTAGAAGGGGGACGGAGCCCCCCCTTTGTTGTACTAATTGCGTAGTGGGGCAGGGGAGGGGGGGGGGGTCACTAGGGGTTTTAGGGGTGTAGGTAACCCCACTCTATGGGGTACGGGGTAGCACCCCAGGAAATTTTGTTTTTGGACCCTATATTAGGTTGGGCAGACCTACTTATGGTTTTGTGCATGATTTTTTGCACATGGTTTTGGACGCGATGGTTTTTGGCCCATGGTATTGGATGCTTTGGCATGTATAAATATGTATTGTAAGATTGAAAGGAACATAATGAAAAATCAATATGGTAGTCCCGGTTTTGGGATCCAATGGAAAATCTCTGTGCATATGTGTTTTATGTGTTATGCTCTCGCATTGTTTATTTTTGTGTTTTAGAATTCCTATGTAGGTAATTTATGTACAGGGTTAAAACCTACAGTTACACCCCACTACTAGATATTCCACTAATTCCTCCATCAATTGGAACAAGCTTAGCTAAATTTAACTCAGTTAAATGGAATTAAATAGCTACAACTCAAAATAACTCAACTAGGGCCCCTAAAATTTAGGAACCACTATACATGACTCTACATAGACTCCAAACTCGAATTTACTAAGCCAACTAAGTCAAATTAACTTAGTTAAATATTACAAGTTGCTATGAGAATTAGAATTACATTTTAATTCCTCATTTTATTCACGTACAAAATTAAATTATGATTTTCTTGTTTCATTTTCAACATAAGGTTCAGATTAGGGAGGACTATTAGATTAGCCTTTAGGTTCTTATGATCAGGGCTTATAAATCCTCCAAATCAATTTTCTCTTGCATTGTATACTATGACCTTGTTTATGAAATTAGGGCTAGAATATGTGCCCAAAAATCTTCTCAAGTTGCCTCCACAAATTCGGTCTAGGATTATAGTATTCTTGAGAAGTGATGAATACATACTGATCTTCTATATGCCCACTATTCAAATCCCTAGCTATGATACCATGTTGAGAAATCTAGGGAAGAGAGTGAGAGTATTTATTAACTTGATTTCTCTTTTAATCCTTGACATTTTCTTATGATTTATATTAGGACATTACCATTAGTATTTATTTATGTTCGTCATCAAGACAAACACTAATAAGAATATCACATTGCAAACAAAAGAAAACCAGATGTAAGCTACTAGCCAGAGCCAAAACCTCTCCTAGAGAGGAAAACCCACAAAAATATCTTCTTATAGAATTTCGATGAATAATTTCAAGAAATTGACCTTGACCCAAGACTAAACCTTCTAGGAGATGAGTTAGCGAAAATCCAAACAAAAATTATGCAAAATTTGAACTAAGGAAACCCTAGTTCCTCCAAGGAACTCGTACATGTGAGTAGGTAGAGACAAAAATTAAATTCTTGTCCTCCTTTACTAACCTCCAAAAAAATTGGAATTTCTTTCTCTTCATCCTTGTATTAGAGCACCTTATCGTCTTTGCTATGATCAAAGTTGCAGCTTGCTCTGTCTCCAAATGAGGATAGTAGGTCTCTTTTTATAGGCTTCCATGAGAGCAAATTAGGCCTTCTTAGGATGACATGAGGAGGGATGGCCAACCCATCTCTTGGAGGCTTCTAGACTCCATAAATTACAATAATATTTTTTCTTCTTTGTTACATGGGCCCTCCAAGGGCTAGTCCATCGTGATCTTAATTCTTTGACTTGACAACAAGACCCCTAGAGAACTTAATGGGTGTTTTGACCTAGGACGACAACATGATGGGCAAGAAAACCATTTCAATAGAATAATTTTTCTTTTTTACAAATAATTTTTCTTTTCTTTTCTTTTGACAAGTACATCGATAATTACATCAAATCATGACTCAATTATAAATTATGAAGACCGACACTAGTTACATTTGAACACCCCCAAACAATCAAAAAAGTATGGTTAAATATGTATGATCTCAAAGTGACACATGGCCTCATCCAGGAGTCTCACATAACCATATTTTTCCATAAATTCGTAAAATGAGACTAATCAAAATATAAACAAAAAGGTCTAGTCTCTCTAGCTATCCCCCTTCTCTAATGGGATAATACCCCCCTATGCTCTTATCCTTGTTTCTATATAATTAGTGATGATTTTATTATTAATATTTAGAACCATTATATAGCTAGGCTCTTTGGTTCTTCATCATGTGCAACTATACAATATTAATCCATAGTCAAAACTAGCGTATTACATAAGGGTGGGGGTTGAACATTTACACAATGGAAGTCAATTAAAGGATCATGAGTGACTAAGGATTTTTGTCTTATGGAGAAGAAGAACCTTATAGAAAGGGATCCTTTGACACAAAATCTTAAACTAGTAAACATTGGGAATGTTACTTCTGAGCTAAAAGGCATAGTAATTAAAACATATTGATACTAAAAAATTTCCTCTATGAGCTACAAATGTAAGGTGTATATATATATATATATATATATATATATATATATAATATATATATATATATATTATATATATATAATCTTCTTCATGAGCCCACGTAAATTTGGATTAGACTTATTTTGATTGAAGAATACATTGAAATATCTTCTTCATGAAGGTTCTTTTTAAATCATTATCACCTTATAAGCATGTTTTTTTTAAATGAAATTTAATCAAATATCATGGATTAAAAAAATAGTTTGATTAGAGTAAAAATGTGGATTAATCTAGAGGCATGCACATTTGCATTAGAATTATTTTCATTGAAGAATACTTTGGAATATCTTCTTGATGGGGCCCAACCCACTTGGCGTAGCCTTTGCACTTTATATGATATTTTGTGTATTGACGTCACGGTGAACTGTTGTCTTTCCCGCGGTTCTGTAGTTGTGGTAGCTGTGCATTGAATGCAAACGTAAATGCGGCAGTACCCTGCCTTGGTAAACTATACTACCCTAATCTTGCGCGCCTTCTCGACTCTTCTCTGTTTATCGTTTTGTTGGCTCCGAGGGTTTTGCGAGCTCTGCATATGGAAAATGGTGGGTGCACTGTGTTATGGTTCCTTCGGCTCTGGAATACAATTTTATGGCAGTTTACTATGTTTGAGCTGGTTCTGGTTGTTGGTTGAGGCCTTCCCCTGCGCGTTTGGTTACTTGTTCGCCTGTTTGTAACAATGCTGTTTGGTTCTGCGATTTTCTTGCCTGGCTTTCGTATTCACTCTTCGGTAAGTCGCTCTTCCACTCTGTTAGCTCTGTCTTTGGTAAAATATCGAATTTCTACGTGCTTGTAATAGTCACTGTAACTGTGGTTGGTCATGAAACGACTGGGGCTCGAATTTAATCTTTCAGTTCCGTCATGTAACTTTCGCTATTCCGTTTCTGTATGTGCTACTGGTCTTCTAGTCTATCACTCCAAGTTTTGTTGTTGGTAATGTTTTCTGGGTTCATTCGCCTTCTGGTAACGCTGCCTTGTCTGTGGCTGCAAGCACAGGAATATCCGGGAAGCGCCTTCAGTCTTTGTTACAGGTAAAATGTCTCTCCATGCTTCAATTTTTGTTCGCTCCTCGTTTTGGGTCTAACCCCAAACTGCTCCTCTTTTCTTCAGTTACTCTGTGGCGTCCTCTGCTTCGAAAATGTGGCTTCTCCTCTTGCGTTCTCCAGGTAAGGGTTTTCTTTCTCTCGTTATCAGTTTTTAATGTTGATTTTAGAGGGTTTCGTCCCTTTGAGCTTTTTTGTGGCTCGAGCTCATTCACGCCTGGTTCTTGCAGGTCCTCTCAGGCGACCTGGATGGCGCATGTCTCTGTGTTCAAGGTCATTTGGCTGCGTATATGTTGGTAGGCCTGTAACTTGTTCTGTTCTGTTGAATATAGGTCACTGTTCGAAGGACGGCTCGTCCACTAGTTTATTGTCCGGTCACTATGTGGCCCGATGTTTGCCATTGTCATTCTGAGTTGAGTTCTATGTGTGGAAATGTGGCTTCAACGTAACCCTGTTACCAATCTGTTTTCAAACCCTAACCTAGGGTTTTATGCTTGACCTGTATGGCTGTAATTTCTAGTTGAATTTTCACTTGCCGTGACTATGTTGGTCTCTGTATATGTGAGGGAACTCGGCCCTATCGATTCTAGCTATGAATTACTATTCTGGACAATGTAAATGAAATTCGTTTTTGATGAAAGAAGGTTATAGTGATTGATACCTGTAATGTCTACGCTTGTTGTTTAGTTACGTTGCCGGGCATTCAATTTGTTTGCTTGTCTTTCATTTAATGGCTGTGCGTTGAATGTATTCGCTCTTCCTTAATTGTATTGCTGTGCACTTGTATGTAAGTGTGACTGCTTGTCTTGTGACCTGGAATCTACTTAAGATTTTCTCTGCTTGTCTACAATTTAACTGTAACTCGTACTTGTACAGTAGCCATGACAGTATGCTTAGTTTATAATAATACAAAAGGTCTGTTAAATGATGAAAAATATGAATGAGAGATCAACAAATAATTTAGAAGGTAATCTTGATGGACAGTACTTCTCTGGTTTTGAATGCTTGGCAATTCTATTAGTAAATTTACTCAACTTATTCTCTTCTCAACTTAACCTTTTCCCTTGCATGTATTTTTGGCTTTATAGCCTCTGTCTTCAGTTAAGGCTTGCAGTTTGTTTCTTTCTGTTATAAAGACAGTTACATAACTTCTATTCCTATCCGTAACTATAGTCATTTGGACATTACAAGACTTGTAGGACAGTTAAGGTTATTTTTCCTAATTACAGAAACTACCTTTTTAATCAATAATAAAACTACAGTAATCCTAAACTGGAAAAGTAAAGACATCTAACTGTTGCTGACTTGTAAAATAAAGTAAAAAAAAAATTATTCCCAACAGAATTTAACAGTTCAATTCCTCGCTTGTGAACTTGGTTGGAGTCTTTCTGCCTCGTCACTGTGAGCTGGATGCTCCTGCATCAGGCTCCCGGGGTGAGAAAAGATCATGAATCTGGTTCATGTGCTCCTCCACTGATGTCCCTGTTTGTTCAATCTGCCTGGCGTCAAGCCATGAGCTGTCCTCAATCAGACGGTTCTTCCACTTGACCAGGTACTGAAAATAATTTTTCCGCCGAGTACGCCTAACTACCTGAGTTTCGAGGATGCCTTCGATCTGAGGAGGTTGGACATAAGGTATTAGTTTCTTCCAACTTTCTCTGTCTTCCTGGGTGTTCCGCGTGGATTGTCCAGGTTCATCCTTCCTTTTTTCCAACAATTCGCTTGTATACGGAAACAAATCTGCCACATTGAAGATAGGTGATATGCCTACTCCAGGTGGTAGTTGTATTTCGTAGGCATTCGCTGAAAACTTCCGCAAGATCTTACAAGGCCCTATCTTCTTATATTTCAGTTTATTGTACGTACCTTAGGGAACCATTCCTTACGTAAGTGTACCAGAACGTCATCCCCTACCTCAAAATGAACTTCTCTTCTCCTCAAATCTGCATGTTCCTTATACTTCGAGCTGCTGTCTTGTAATTTTGCCTTTACCTGTTCATGTAAATCCCTCATTGCATTTGCAAAATCTTCTCCATCCGCACTTCGTCGTTCCTGTAAACCAAGATCCCGAAGCTCATGCACTCCACGAGGGTGCATACCATAAAGAATCTAGAAGGGAGTGAGACCCGTGCTACGATTCGGCGAATCGTTGTAAGCAAACTCTGCTTGCGCTAGCACTCGGTCCCACATTCTAGAATTTTCTCTGACTAAGCTGCGTAACAGATTTCCTAGACTTCTGTTCACAACTTTTGTTTGCCCGTCGGTCTGCGGATGGTAAGCAGAACTGTAGCTTAATTGGGTGTTCATCTTTTTCCACAAGGTACGCCAAAAATGTCCCGTGAACTTCACGTCTCTGTCTGATAGGATGGTTGTTGGTAACCCGTGTAATCAGACAATCTCATTAAAAAACAAGTGGGCCACGTAAGTGGCATCACTAGTTTTCCGACAAGGTACAAAATGTGCCATTTTCGAGAAACAATCTACCACTACCATTATCGGATCATATCCTTTTTGTGTTTTTGGTAGTCCCAACACAAAATCTAAACTCACTGAATCCCAAGGTCTTCCTGGAATAGGCAATGGCGTATACAATCCTGTGTTCTGGCTATGTTCCTTCGCAAGTTGACACACCTTACACTTAGCCACGAAATGTTGTACGTCCCGTCGCATTCTTGGCCAAAAATAAAAGTGGCTAAGTTGCTCCAAAGTCTTGTCAATACCAAAGTGTCCAGCCAATCCCCCACTGTGTTTTTCACGAATGATATTCTCCCTCATAGAACAGCCGGGGATACACAGTTGTCCTCCCTTAAAAAGAAATTTCTCCTGTATGTTATAGTCCAACCAAGGACTATTCCCTCGTATTAAATGATTTTTGCACGCCTCATAGGCTTCTCTGAAATCTGTGTCTGTCTTATAAAGATCCCGTAAATGTTCAAAGCCCAAAACCTGCACAGTGCTTTCCTGCAATAGTAAAGCTTTTCTGCTCAACGCGTCGGCTACCTTATTCGCTTGCCCACTGATATGCTTCAGCACAAAATTAAAACACTATAAGTACTCCACCCATTTGGCATGTTTATGATTAAGTTTGTGTTGTTGCATTACATATTGTAATGCAGAATTATCTGAAAACAGCACGAACTCGTTCCCCAACAAATAATGCCTCCAGTGTCTTAGCGCCTGTACCACTGCGTAGAATTCCTTGTCATATGAGGAGTACTTCTTCCTACTCTCATTCAGTTTTTCACTGAAAAATGCCACCAGTCTGTCCTCCTGACTGAGTACAGCCCCGATTGCTATTCCACTAGGATCACAACGTACCTGAAATACTTTTTGAAAATCTGGTAGCCTGAGAATCGGTCTTTCTGTTATCTTCTTTTTCAATAGCTGAAAGCTCTTTTCTGCTGCTTCTGTCCATCGAAAAGGTTGGCTGGCCTTTTTGATGGTCTCCAACATAGGAGCACAAATTCCGCTGAAATTTTTAATAAATTTCCTGTAAAAACTTGCTAATCCGTGGAAACTACGTACCTCAAACAAATTCTTCGGTGACGGCCAATTTATGATTGCTGTCACTTTCTCTGGATCCATATTTAATTCGTTCTTTGCTATCACAAATCCCAGATAAATTAACTCTCTCTGTAAAAATGTACATTTCTTCAGATTGATCAATAACTTGTTCTGTTGTAGCTTCTCCAACACTTTACGCACATGCCGGAATTGTTCTTCTCATGTCTTACTAAAAATAAGTATGTCGTCCAAATAAACAATTACAAACTTCCCGATATATTCCTTTAGCATCTCATTCATGAGTCTCATGAAGGTGCTGGGCGCATTGCACAACCCGAACGGCATGACCAGCCATTCATATAAGTCTTCATTAGTTTTAAAAGATGTCTTCCACTCGTCTCCCTCACGTATCCGAATCTGGTGATATCCACTTTTAAAATCTATCTTAGAAAAGTAAGCTGCCCCACTCAGACAGTCCATCATATCATCCATATGCGGTAACGGAAATCTGTACCGTATGGTGATTTTATTGATGGCCCTGGAATCAGTGCACATCCGCCATTCTCATCCCTTTTTGGGGGCGAGAACTGTTGGTACAGCACATGGGCTCAAACTCTCCCTGATCAATCCTTTGTCCAATAGCTCCTACACCTGTTTTCTGATTTCTTCATTATCCTTGGGGCTCATTCGATAAGTCGCCTTATTTGGTAAGCTAGCTCCTGGTATGAAATCAATATGGTGACTAATGCTCCTCTTGGGGGGTAACTTATCCGGCAAGTCGTCCACTACTATGTCCGTAAAATCTTCCAACATCTGCTGTATTTCTATAGGAAAATCTGTGATTTCTGTGTGCAACAAAACTGTCCTTGTCTTTCTGACTACAACATAATTCATCTCGCTGTTTTCAACCTGCTTTAAAAATTGTTTTCCGCTCATAAGCAACGCCTTAGGTTCATTTACTTCAGCTGCCTCTTTCTCTTCCCTGATAGGCACAAGGGTATGCCTACCCCCATATTTTTCGAACTTATAACAGTTCAACACCCCATCATGTGTCACTTTCCTGTCATATTGCCAAGGTCTGCCCAACAAGATGTGGCACACATCCATTGGCATAATGTCGCAAATGATTCTGTCCTTATAATGTCCTATCTGAAATTCAACTTCACTCTGCTCATCCACCAGCAACTGGTGTCTCTTCTGCAGCCATGAAACTCGATATGGATTAGGGTGTTTCAGACGCTTTAGTCCTAACTTCTCCACCATCTCGGTTGACACCAAATTGTCAGTACTTCCGCTGTCAATTATCATTTTACAGCACTTACCTTGCGATTTACAAACTGTCCTGAACAGGGCTTTCCGCTGCGTCTGCTCAATACTCTCATCAACTGGCTTCAACAACACCTTATGCAGCACTAAAGTTTCTCCTGTTTCTGGGGCGTTTTCTGCCTCTTGAGGAGGTGCTGCTGCTTCCTCTGGTTGCACCACATATGCGCCTCGCTGTCCAGTTGAATCTGTTTTTGGGCACTCAAAAGAGCGGTGCCCCCACTTGTGGCATCTGTAGCACTGTTAACCAGTTCCCCTTCCACGGCCATTTCCTCTGCCGCGCTGAAACGATCTGTCACCTCTCATTCCATCTCCTTTTTCTGTTGTCCCCGAAGTCCTTGAACTGCTGGCTTCTTCGTTGTTGCTGGCAGTTCGGCCCCTGCCACAGGACTGGCCTCTTCCTCTGTTAGACCCTCGTCCTCTCCGGGCATTCTGCCTTCGGTTAAGTTTTTCCTCTGCTTTGACCGCGCTTATATATGCCTCCTCCGTATTGTTGGGAGACAAAATGCTTATTTCATCTAAAATCTCCATCCTCAGTCCATTTACATATCTGGCTGTCCTCTCTACTGTATCCTCTGTGTATCCTGCTCGCAAATTTACTCGATAAAATTCCTCCGTATACTCTTTCACCGTCAGACCCCTCTGTCTCAAGTTCTGAACCTGCCTATGTAACGCGATTTGGTAATCTCTTGGTAGAAATCTGCCCTTCAATTTAGCTACCATCCTTGTCAAAGTCTTTATCAGAGGCTTGTTCAACCTCTTCCTCTCGTTCTGGACACTGTCCCACCACAGGGTTGCGTGTCCTTTCAGCTTTGTTGCTGCAAACTTGACCCTACGGTCTTCACTAACTTCTTCGCATTCAAAGTACTTGTCCATCTCACTAATCCAATCTAATACAACATCAATCGATAAACTGCCATCGTAGGTTGGTAATTCTGGTTTTGGTCTACTATTTGACAATAATACAGACTTCAATAACTTAACTTCTGGTGAGTCACCTTCAGGTCCTTCTGCTGCTACTTCCACTTCTTCTTCACTCACATCACCTAACTCTGGATCTCTCCTCCTGCCTGCCTCTACTACTTCCAATCGAGCAGTAAGAACTCTGAGTTCTTCCCTTAACGCCTCATCTACCATTCTACGGGCACCTCTACCTCGTCCTCGTATGCCTATATCCATTTCTCCCAAATCTCTTCAACTCAAACTGCTCTGATACCACTCTGATGGGGCCCAGCCCACTTGGCGTAGCCTTTGCACTTTATATGATATTTTGTGTATTGACGTGGTGGTGAACTGTTGTCTTTCCCGCGGCTCTGTAGTTGTGGTAGCTGTGCATTGAATGCAAACGTAAATGCGGCAGTACCCTGCCTTGGTAAACTATACTACCCTAATCTTGCGCGCCTTCTCGACTCTTCTCTGTTTATCGTTTTGTTGGCTCTGAAGGTTTTGCAAGCTCTGCGTATGGAAAATGGTGGGTGCGCTGTGTTATGGTTCCTTCGGCTCTGGAATACAATTTTATGGCAGTTTACTGTGTTTGAGCTGGTTCTGGTTGTTGGTTGAGGCCTTTGCTGCGCGTTTGGTTACTTGTTCGCCTGTTTGTAACAATGCTGTTTGGTTCTGGGATTTTCTTGCCTGGCTTTCGTATTCACTCTTCGGTAAGTCGCTCTTCCACTCTGTTAGCTCTGTCTTTGGTAAAATATCGAATGTCTGCGTGCTTGTAATAGTCACTGTAACTGTGGTTGGTCATGAAACGACTGAGGCTCGAATTTAATCTTTCAGTTCTGTCATGTAACTTTCGCTATTCCGTTTCTGTATGTGCTACTGGTCTTCTGGTCTATCACTCCAAGTTTGGCTGTTGGTAATGTTTTCTGGGTTCATTCGCCTTCTGGTAACACTGCCTTGTCTGTGGTTGCAAGCACAGGAATATACGAGAAGCTCCTTCAGTCTTTGTTACAGGTAAAATGTCTCTCCATGCTTCAATTTTTGTTCGCTACTCGTTTTGGGTCTAACCCCAAACTGCTCCTCTTTTCTTCAGTTACTCTGTGGCGTCCTCTGCTTCGAAAATGTGGCTTCTCCTCTCGCGTTCTCCAGGTAAGGGTTTTCTTTCTCTCGTTATCAGTTTTTAATGTTGATTTTAAAGGGTTTCGTCCCTCTGAGCTTTTCTGTGGCTCGAGGTCATTCACGCCTGGTTCTTGCAGGTCCTCTCAGGCGACCTGGACGCCGCATGTCTCTGTGTTCAAGGTCATTTGGCTGCGTATATGTTGGTAGGCCTGTAACTTGTTATGTTATGTTGAATATAGGTCACTGTTTGAAGGACGGCTCGTCCACTAGTTTATTGTCCGATCACTATGTGGTGCGGTGTTTGCCGTTGTCGTTCTGAGTTGAGTTCTATGTGTGGAAATGTGGCTTCAACGTAACCCTGTTACCAATCTATTTTCAAACCCTAACCTAGGGTTTTATGCTTGACTTGTATGGCTGTAATTTCTGGTTGAATTTTCACTTGCTATGACTATGTTGGTCTCTGTATATGTGAGGGAACTCGGCCATATCGATTTTAGCTATGAATTACTATTCTAGACAATGTAAATGAAATTCGTTTTTGATGAAAGAAGGTTATAGTGATTGATATCTGTAATGTCTTCGCTTGTTGTTTAGTTATGTTTCTGGGCATTCAATTTGTTTGCTTGTCTTTCATTTAATGGCTGTGCGTTGAATGTATTCGCTCTTCCTTAATTGTATTGTTGTGCGCTTGTATGTAAGCGTGATTGCTTGTCTTGTGACCTGGAATCTACTTAAGATTTTCTCTGCTTGTCTACAATTTAACTATAACTCGTACTTGTACAGTAGCCATGACAGTATGCTTAGTTTATAATAATACAAAAGGTCTGTTAAATGATGAAAAATATGAATGAGAGATCAACAAATAATTTAGAAGGTAATCTTGATGGACAACACTTCTCTAGTTTTGAATGCTTGATAATTCTATTAGTAAATTTACTCAACTTATTCTCTTCTCAACTTAACCTTTTCCCTTACATGTATTTTTGGATTTATAGCCTCTGTCTTCAGTTAAGGCTTGCAGTTTGTTTCTTTCTGTTACAAAGACAGTTACATAACTTCTGTTCCTATCCGTAACTATAGTCATTTTGACATTACAAGACTTGTAGGACAGTTAAGGTTATTTTTCCTAATTACAGAAACTACCTTTTTAATCAATAATGAAACTACAATAATCCTAAACTGGAAAAGTAAAGACATCTAACTGTTGCTGACTTGTAAAATAAAGTAAAAGAAAAATTATTCCCAACAGAATTTAACAGTTCAGTTCCTCGCTTGTGAACCTGGTTGGAGTCTTTCTGCCTCGTCACTGTGAGCTGGATGCTCCTGCATCACTTCTTCATGAGGTTTTGCTTTAAATTATTATTATCTTATAAGAATTTTATTTTGTTTTAAAATTGTATTTTTTTTAGTACTAATAGAATCAATGTGTAGAAATATACAATAAAATAAAATAAAATAAATAAATAATAAATAAACTATTTTAAAATGAAATTTAATCAAACATTATCAATTAAAAAATAAATTTCATATCAATAATAAGTGGTTTGGATTTTTCAATCAACATTAATTCAAAACATAATTTAAGTCATGCTTAAGTGGATAATCAAATAATTAATAACTTTGACATGTTTTACTTTAATCTCATTGAATATATGTCCATGAAAAAGCGAAATTTTTATTTTACATTACAGATGGAAAATACATCAAAATATTTCTTAAAAAATGATTTCCACACTAATTCCATTTAAGCATTCATCCAATATATTATTCAAAGAAAAAGTAAAAACAACTTGTAAATTTGAACCAAATAAACTTATAATAATAAGTGTGTGGGGGTTATCTTGAGTGGTTGAGTGGAATGACTATTATCTTTCCCACCTAGATTGAAGTCTCCACTACTAACATGATTAGATGTAATTTATTGATACAAACTATTTTAATGGTGTTACAAAAAAATGTTTTATCATAGTTGTGTAAAATAAAACACTTTTTGTCTAAAAATTTGGGTTAAGTTGGAAAGTGGATATCTTAGGTTGAAAAACATTTTCTAACCAACATTGGGGCCCTACCACTCAGTTAACTCACCTAGCATACTTATAGAGGGTTGTGTTAAATATAGTATTTTTTGTCTAAATATTTATTATATAGTTATATAAAGGAGATATTGAGTAAGTTGAAAAGTGGGAGGGTGTCTCGAGCAATCAATGCAAATTTCATTTCTCTTATCCCTAAATGCTACAAACCCCTCTCCTTCAATGGCTTTCAGTCAATATCTCTTTGTAACTTAATTTACAAAGTTATTGTGAAATTCATACCAAACAGATTAAAATTTTTTCTCTTCTATATTATCTCTTGAACAATTTGACTTCTTTCCCAGTTGCTTGATTCATGACACTATTGGAGTTGCACAAGAGGCCCTACACTCTGTCAAAAAAAAAAAATCTTAGTGCTATGATCCTCAAAATGGAACTGGTCAAAGCTTATGATTGAGTTAATTGGGGCTTTCTTAGGCTTCTTCTTCTTCATATAGGTCTGGATCTAAAGGTCACAAATTGGATCATGGGCTACATCATTTCTGCTAATTTCTTTGTACTTGTCAACAATACCCCTTCTCAATTTTTCACTTGTTCTAGAGGCCTGCGACAATGTTTTCCCCTATCTCCCATTTCATTAATTCTAATCATTGAGGGCCTAAGTAGGATGCTCAAAAAGGCTAAAAGTGGTGGTTGCATTAAGGGGTTTAAGGTGTCAAAGTCTGTTTTTCTAACTCATCTACTCTTCGTAGATGAAATTTTAATTTTTGGGGCAGGTTCTGTTACTGAATGGTCTCATTTTCACCTCATTTTCAATTCCTTCTATTTTGCAACTGGTATGCAGATCAATCTTCATAAATCCTCCTCCCTCCAGAACAATATTTAGGATAAAACCATAGATTCCATCTCTTCTTTTCTTCCATACAAGGTGGATCCTATTGATCATGGCTTTTCCTACCTGGGATTTCATCTTAAACCTAATTTCTACCATATAAAAGATTTTTCTTGGCTCATCAAAAGGATCGAAATCAGAATTAGCAACTGGTGCTACAAGTGGCTTTCCCTGGGTGGTCAAGTGACTTTGGTTAAGTTTTTTTTGGAGTATTCATGGTTTACTGGCTTACTCTCACTAAAATTTCCAAATCAACAATTAGGAGGATTTGTTAGTGCATGTTTAATTTTCTTTGGTCCAATAAGAAGATCAGCTCAGTTTTTCATTTGGCCAAATCGGACATGCTCTCTCAGATCAAGAGCTTTGGGGGTTGGGGATTTAAAATATATTCAATGGTTTCGCCTTTCTCTTTCTATAATTTTTTTTGGAGGGTTGTTACAAGTTTGAGTATTCAGAGTTGTATCACTAATTATATATACCTTCATAACAAGTCTTTACCAAAGTGGCTAAGGTCCTTTCATATGCAAAAAATCCTCTCGAGGTCAATTACTTGGAGAGATCTTATCAAGGCTTTTCCCTGGACTGCTAAATGGCTTGATTGGAAAGTGGGAAATGGACACAAGGTGATCCTTGGGAAGGATCCTTTATTAGGGGTATTGCTTTCTATCAAATTTCTATGGAGCTTATCTCTTGTCTCAATATAATTGGCATTTCCATGCTATGTCTCGCCTCTATGTCTAGCACTCTAGCTATTTCTCATTGTTGTTGGAAAATATATTTTTTCTTGGGTTTACAAGGTTCCCTAGCCATTGAATGCGACTCTTTTATTAAAAATTTCTCATCTTGTGGGATTTATCTAAAAAATGAGGAAGACTCTGTTATTTGGAGTTGGAACACATCTACTACGCAAGGCACTGCCAGTCATACCTATGACTCCATTTATGCTTCCTCTCTTATGGTGAAAGACATATAGTGGCATAAGAATATTTGGTCATATTATTTACTTCCAAAGCTTAGATGATTCTTTTCGCTCTTGGTGGTGAATCACATCCTTACCTAGTATAATCTGTTACGTAGAGGTTTCTCATGCACTAATGTTTGTTGCCTTTGCTTGAGAGTGCCTGAATTTGTTGATGATCTTTTCTTCCAGTGTGCCTATTATAGTTCCCTCTGGAATGAAGTTTTAATCTCCTTCAATTTCCAAGTAGATGGCCTATTTCCTTCCTTAGATTCTTGTCTTCATTAGTGGGATCTCAAGATGGGTATCTACAAATAATTGTCTGTCTTTATTTCCTGGGGAATATGGAAGGTTCACAACAAGTTCATCTTTGAGGATTGGACCACTAATATGATCCAGGTGGATATTGGTGGCCACTCAACTATTCCACTCGGAACCCCACCATTTTTTACTTCAGTTTTTTCAGTTTCCTTAATTGTAGCACAATTTACTATTTTTGGCATTTTTTTTGGGTCTTGAACTTCATGAGCAGTTTTGAGGCCCTAAACGACTTTTTTTGGAGAACATGAAAATGCGAATTTGAGTCCTTGACTCACATTTTTAGTTGAAAGTTATATTCCTTGGATAGATCTTTCTAATGAGGTATCATGCACATCAAATGGAAAAGCATATGCCAAAGTTACGACCCTGGGATTTTGATGTACCAATTTACCCCAACGGGGCCCACAGTTTTGGCACTTCCAAGGTGCCAAGGCTCTGATACCGTGAAGAGGTTTTTGGATGTTTATGGCTTTCCACTGTTTTCCAATAATAAATAGGCCTTCGAGCCTCATTGTAACACAATTTAGAGGCCTGTAGCCACCACATCTCTTCTTAGAGATAAGCTACCATTACCCGAGTTAGTTTATTTCCATTATGTATATAAGCATATTTCAGTTATTTAATATTAATGAAACGAAGTTTTATTTCTTCTGCATATTTGTGTTTCTGTTTATATCTATATTCTGTTGCATTCTTACATAAGTTTGGATTAGTGGCATCAGAGGTTTGTGTTGGGATTATCCCATATCACTTGGCCTTTGAGTCAGATTACCAAGGGTAGAGCAAAAGAAAAAATTTCCTAGTCCGAGTCCCAACAAAAGGCGTTCATTGAGTTGAAGTGCCACCTCTGATCTGCACTGGTACTCTCATTGCTAGATCCACAACAACCATTTTAAATTGAGACACACAACTCTGACTATGATATTGGTGATCCAGGTCCGGGTGTAACCAAGGACCCTTCCAAGACCTTTTACTTTAAAAGAATAGGAACATGAAAATCATTAGCAACACAAAATAACAAGACATTGATAACGGAGTTCGTCCAGGAGGGACTATGTCTCCAGGCCCCTGTGTCAAGATGGTGTAGGTCGCTGCATTAAGTGTTGTCAATAGTGATGATGTACATAGAGGTGATGTCACTATCATACAAGGATAATTCCCTCATGCAGGAGTGGTGCCAAGAGATGTTCCGCTACAGGAACTCTCAGTCAAAAAACTCCTATCAGTATGACACAAACTCATGCATGATGAGCATCCCACCAACATGGCATTAAAGGGATCTCAATGCAAACATACATGATGAAAATATGAGTATCCCATCAACATACAACAAAGGATCTCACATAAAACATAACATGATGAATCATGACAAAAAGTGCATCACATAGACGTTTCCATGTCACATCAAGTAGGAATCATGAAAACAAGTAAGGAACAAGATCCCACATTAGACATCAAACAGGGAACTGTGCAGCGAAATGAATGGCAAAAGTACATGAACACACTACATATACCTCACAACCAGGGGCAATTTGAAGAAGTAGATGTCAAACTACTAAAGTTGTTCGTGTCGTCGATCTCATATCATCGAATCCCATGAAAATGGCTACTTGCACATGAATGCTGACACCTGCATTCCACTTATAAAAGTGGCTGGAAAATAAAATGAGAAAATGACAAATCTGAATGCACCATCAGATTTGTGGCATTGAATAGTGCAAAATCGACTGTCAAATTTCTAAATTCTGAGAACTTGAGAATCTAGGGCTCAAGGGATCTGTTATCACAAAATCAGTACTGATGGCTGCTAATCAGTTAGACTCTATGTAACTATTTCAGACCAGACTCTTGGCTAAGGATTAGCCTCCCTAACCTGAGAGGGCTCTCTCAAAATAAACTACTGATTTATCATTAACACAAAGAGGGCTAACTCTTGAAATGAAAACTTAATAAACATGCTAGTTGGACAGACAACATAACATTTCTTCCATTGGGCTCATGGAGTCAAACACCATTTCAGTAAACCATAAAACTACTCATTCATGGAAGTCAAGGCATGCAATGTTTAAACACTCAAACATCTCTCAAAAGAACCTCAACTCATAAATATACACAGGAAATCTGAGCACTAGGTGAATTCAGAGTGATTGTATATCTATAAAGCTGTAAAATATAAAGGATAAGACAAAACCACATACATCTTGAGCATTTGAACAAAGTATGAATCTTGAGAAGAAAAAGTAGTCCTTTCTATTACTGTAAAAAGTCTTTTACATAGGCCAATAAAACTCTGTTTTTTCATAAACATCCAACCCTCATTACATTAGAGTTTCATCTATATATACAAAAACATTCTTAACTACTTTGAGCCTCCTCCTCCAACATGAGGGGAGCTCGATGACTGTCATTAACTACCCCTATCTATTTTAACAGACTCATTAAATACACTAAGTATTGAGCTGTAATTACAAAGAGTCCTAATCAAACTTAAACTCTAATTCTATTCTCCTCGTACATGATTCCTTTCTTGATCTTTGACAGCTGTATCCTTTTAGTTTTGACCGTGATTGCTGAGATAAGGATGCAAGGAACAAGGTTAGCATTGGATGCTGAATGTGCTGATGGTTCATTGATCATAAGAACAAACCCCTGTTTTTCTGGTTCTTATCTCCCACTATCCTTCGAAAGTTAAGCAATATGTTTCCAGCTCTTTGATGCCCCAAATTTAATGAGCATCACCATATTCCCAAATATGTTGGAAGCCTTGTTGATTGAACAGGTGTATAAGCCCAAATCCTCGTATGCATCTCCAACCAAACCCTAACCACTGGTAATAAAGTAGCTTTATTAAAGCTATGACTTAAGACAAAATATTTAACCTTTATGGAGAATGCACACTTGTCGTTATCTGAATGGCTCTGCTAGCCTTATGTGGTCTCCTTGATGTTCCTTAGGCATTTTCTTCAAAAATTTGCTGACCTTACCATTAAACTGTTCGTTTTCCTCATAAATCAGCACCTATAGCAGTTTCGTAGCGCGCTATGAAACTGTTGTTTTTTCCAAAACAGAGTGTATTTGCCTTGAATTTATATAGTCGTGCTTATATGCCTTAAAAATAATGAACTTAAGCAAAATTAAGCAAAACTTTGGAACAGCACCTAACTCAAAATCTGCAATTTCATTTGGCAGCTATTTTATTTAGCTGTGCTTTCAATTTTGCAACCTCCTTTTCCATGGCTGCGATTTCAGCTACGGCCCTCTCCATCTCAGCCACTTCTCTTTCGGTTGCCTCCCACTGGTTCTTTGTAGATGTAGTATTTCCTTCTTTTGCTTCCTTTGTTCTGGATTGTTTCTCAACTTCTCTTGCTTGTTTTCTTGTAAAAGGTTTTTTCTTGATTTTCTCTGCTTCCTCTGTTTTAGGCAGCTGTTTAATTACTTCTGTTCTGGGCATCTTTACAGCTACCTCTTCTTCATGCACTTTCTCAGCCTCTTTAATTTGTTTCCTTGTAACTGGCCTTCATGGTTTGAACACAAACTCTTTACCAGGTTCATCAAACCTTAACCTCTTCGAAGCCTTTGATTTTTTAGTGCTCTCTGGTGATGATTGAGTTAAGTCAATGTGCATTGGCTCGATATGCACTGATTGAGCCTCTTCAAACTCAATAGCCTTGAGCAAATCACTCAAACTAGCTTTTGATATTGGACTTTCCTCAACAGCTACTGATTTGCTCTTCTCCTTGCTTAATTGACTTCTGGTCTTCACTCCTGATACCTTTTCAGCCCCACTTGATCCAGGTGCATCCTTCTTGTGCTTGACCTTCTCTTTTGATGATGGTTGAGGTGGCTCTTTGATAACCAATGGCTTCACTGATTTCTGCAATTTGGTCTTGGTCTTCTTCTTATCTGTTATCTCCTTTTTAAGCTCAGCAAGAGTAGGTTCCTCAATTGACTCTTCTCTTTCCCTAACAGGCAATGGAGTGAGGCCTGTCTTACTCTGAAAGCCAGCCATAAAAATGAAGGAATTCCAATCCCTACCAATTTTCTGTAGACCATCCAACACTAACAGTTTCACTAAACCATGATGAAACAGTGATGTCTCATAGTTATCCTTCTTCAACTGAATTTTATCACACATCTTGCTGAGGCTACGAAACAAGTAGAATGGGATATCTATATATGCTTTGCCTGTAAAATGCAGCAGCAACTTAAAATGATAGGAGTAAACTTTAGTATATCTCCCTTCACATGTTAAATACTTTTGAATACATGTAAGGAGAAGTGCATAGTGTTCTTTCACATAATTTCTTGGCACAGCCTTTGTAAGATCTTCATTCACATAAGGCTCCTTCAAGAATTCCTTGCAGGGGTTCATATCAAATTTGAAGTTTTTAAACCACTCCTGTCCTCCTCTCGGAATTTCAGTCACATTAGCAATAGCCTCTGGAGATACTGGGAATTCTAACATAGACAGTTTAGAACTTAAACCTGTAAAATTCAAGGCAAATGCTTTTGTTACCTCAGCATGCCCACCCTGCAGCTTCTTACACCTTCGTCTCTTAATGCAAGATCCAATCCCACAGGTTCTGTTCTTTGGCATCTTCCAGACCGATGTCCCTTTCTCTCCATTTCGCTTTGAAATCCTTTGCATAGAGAACACCACTAGCTTCAGCTCAAATGGCCAATTCAAATTTTGATAATCAGGCTCACTTGCAATCAGGTTCTTTTAGAGAAGAAACTCGGGCTCCTTTGCAATTTAACAGTCTTATCATACAAACGGGTCAGTTCATGCATCATTAACAAACATCATAACACGACCATGCATTACAAAACCGTTTGAATGATTTTTATGTGCGTGGCTATGAACCTATTGGTGGAATGATGGCTCATAAGCTTGGAAAGGACGCCAACTGACAATAAATGGATGGACACAATGACTCATCCCCCCAGACATGACATTTCAAGACTCTGTGCTGCAAAATCCCCGAATCCGCGATTTCGTAGCGCAGATAGTTATAAATTAGCAAAATGCGCTACGAAATGGCTGGTTACTGACATGCTGCGAAAAAGCTAAAACATCATTGTGCTGCCAAATCAGCCAATAAAACTGCGCTGCGGAAATGCGAAAAGGGCCAGTGACATAAGCAAGATAAGACAGGCCTTATACAATCATGATGAAGGATGACTAACGGTATTTGAAAATGATTTACATTAATATCTTTCTACAACATGATCCCTAAATAACAAACATAGGACAACAACCATTTGACATCCATTTTTGACAATGAAGTTTTTTTTGGACAACATTTATGTACATGTGCCTGCAGTTCTAGGTGATAACAGGATCTTTTAGATTCCCCTTAGATTCCTCAAAGATTCTGCTCCATGTCTGGAACGGAAATATACAACTCAAAAGGTGAATCTAACCTTTCCATTGAAATCCCTATAGAAAACCGTGAAAAAGGACTATAAACTTGACTATATTCCGACATGGAGAAAAATTACCTCCTTGGGAAAATTGCAAGGATCATGGTTCTGCTCCCTGTTTCTGCAGCAGTCATGGTTCCACTTGCATACTGAAAAATGGCCAAAAAATGTAGAATTATGATGAAGAAATGGACAATTCCATTGTATTCGTGGCACTGAGAAGTGCTGAAACCATATAAAATTTGTCAAATTATGAAAAAGTGAAATTTCGCTCCTCCTGCAAAATTTTGCCTCGAACTGTGTGCACTTCCTTCCTTTGTCTCGAAATCCATGCCCGCTCCTGGTTCCTCCATCTTCCTTCAATGCATTTATGAAAGAGGAGTTAAAATAAATGAGGGCTGGAAATAACCAAAGAAGGGTGGTTGGGCGCAGTGGTTAAAATTGAAGTTTTGTTGGAGGGAGGTCGGGTGGTCAAAACCCGCCTCCTACAAATATTGCGCTTTGGTTTTTAAAAACAAACATTACATAAATTTTTGGGGGGACCGGACCCGCATCAGGTGGCCCACCCCCAACCACCTCCGTTGGCGCATTTAACTTAGATAATTGTTGCATGAGTTTGTGTAATGCTTAAGTCTGGGTTGGCTATGAAATGGGTTGCGGTTCATGTGGCCGCCGCGTGGACGGGGCTGGCCCTCCCACCATATATGGGTTAAACTCCCACCAGCCTCAATTATTTGATATGTATGGTTAATGGTGAGGAGAGGCATGGAGTGGTGGAGGTGGTGGCCCACCACCTCCCCTTTTTATATTAATTTTTTGGTTTAAAAATAAATTGCACATTTTTACAAATTCAAATTTTGACCGAAGGAGGAAAATGAACCGAGCCACAAATTCACCCAGAGTCAGGTCCAAGTTGGCTAGAATCTAGTGGCCGGGTTCTATCCAAATTGTGGCCTCCTTAAGCCTATCAAGATAGCAAAAAGTCAACTAAACTTTGACTACTTCTAACTTTCGTATACAGACTCAGTTTGACGAACCGTTTACACTGCCATGATCAGGACGATGAGATCTACACTCTGGTCCTAGTTCAAGCATAATCTAAACACTTTTATTTTTGAGCTTTTCTGACTCCTCTTTGTCCTATGTCTATCTCTGGAGCCACCTGAATCAATCCTCCCCACTGAGTATCTTTTGGTCCTCCAAAAGCATGAAAAATAATCTACAACTTCTCTATACCTTTTCTGCATCACAAGCATCCTGAAAAGTTCTTGCTTCCATCTCCTTCACCTTTGTTCTTCAGAGTCTTAAGCGATGAGCCGACACTTGTAACCTCTACAACCTATAGTACATTGTTTCTCAAATTACACGCTTGACTTTCATGACCAACTAATGACCCAAGCATCCCACACTTGCCACGAGTTTATAACACATACTCAGTGGTCAATTTTACATCGAGATGGACACAATATTCTAGCTACAACAACAAGGCCAACGTATCATTGTTGCTTCAACAAGTGATGGAAAAACACATCATCACTGCAACACATGATTTACAAAGATAAGGCCAAAAACTATTTTTGCTTTGATGAGTGATGGAAACATGACATCACTTTCACAATTTATCATGCAACTCAAAGAAAGACCAGACATCATTGTTGCTGAACAAGTGATGGAAAACACATCATCACTTTTACATTTTAAAATGCAACAAATGATTTACAAAAGAACGACCATGAAAATCTAACATTTCTAGAAACCATTTTTCACTTATCAAGGTGAATGGATTATCCCCCTGTGGTGGTTTTGCTTGTCGAACAATTGTTTCACCTGGTTCATGCATCGACACTTTGTCTTTAAGGCACTGTTCTGGATGGAGCCTCTAACATGTGGCTCTTTGATGGCCATTTCTATTGCAATGACTGCAATAGGTTTTCATCCTCCAGATATTCTTAACATGTTTCTTTACCTGTTATTGAGAGGGTCTTTCATGCCTCATCCTTTTGTGTGTTGCTATTCTTTTCTAACACTTAGAAAAAGTATGGTTATGTAATCCACAAAAGGTACATGTTTTTCGATGCCATGTTTTACGTTCATCTTTAACAATAGGATTATAATCGAAATGAACATTCGAAGATCGAAACTGGTTATACCTTTCCTTGTTGTCTCTGGTGTAAGTATGGCGATAAGAGCTTGCCTTAGCTCTTTCCCTGTAATGGGTGCTGCCATGGGATGATGGGGATGTGTTCCCATTGTTCTCTTTCCTCGACGATTTCGATAATGTCTTGGAATAATCTGACACCTTTGAGCATTCTCCCTCGATTTATCTCAAGCCTGCAAATTGAGGTCTCTGCACAACCTCCAGTGGTTGAGTTATGCTTTGGTTATTAACATTAAGTTCTTCTTCCTTTGCGTACTTCGTCCTGGTAAGGAGCCTCATGTTTGTCCCTATAATTTGGATCTCCAAATTTCCAATAGAAGGCATACTATGTGAAGATGAAACCGAAAGTAAATCAACATATTTTGCCTCCTCTGTCGATTTGGAAAGAACTGATGAGGGCCTCTCATCATCTATTGTTGGTGGTTCACTAGCTATCTCAATGCATTCCCCAACTTCCTTTCTGACATACCCAAGTCTTGCCTGACGGGGTAATTCTTCTACCTTGATGGGGTTGACAATGCCTTGGACATTAATTCCCAAGCCTTTTCCTTCATACCCCATTCTCCTCAACAATTTGGGGCCAATTCCCATAGTATGATTTTTCAAAACAACAAAATCATCATTAGGACACATACATGAATTTGGAGAACTACTTTTTACCTCACATGGGTCACATTGCAGCTTTTCCAAAACCTCTTTCTTTCCTTGTAGCTGTTGTAGCAAACTATGTTTCTCCTCTTTCTCTTCATGTAGACGCACCTTGAATTGAGTGTTATTTGTTTGAAGAATTTGGTTGTTGTGCTTCAGATCTTCTTGGGCCTCTTCCGTGGCTCGCAAATGAAGCTGTAATTGCTCCTTTTCCTCTGTCTCTTTCTGTAGAGTTTCATACATAATTTCCACCCTTTTGGAAATTTTGAACATGGTCTCGTACATCAAGTTTTCATCCTCTGTTTCTGCACATTCCATTGTTCACGCTGCAATTCACATCCATGCAATGATTGCTCTGATACCACTTGATCCAAGTCTGGGTGTAACGAAGTACCCTTCCAAGACCTTTTAATTTCGTGATGTGTTAAATTGCATTTTTAAAGAACATAAATGAATATGTGTGCATGTTGTAAAGAAGAGGAACATGACAATCATCAACAACATAAAATAACAAGATGTTGATAACGGAGTTCGTCTAGAAGGGACTATGTCTCTGGGCCTCGGTGTCAACATGGTGTAGGTTGTTGCATTAAGTGTTATCAATAGTGATGATGTACATAAAGGTGATGTCGCTATCATATAAGGATAATGCCCTCACGTAGGATTGGCACCAAGAGATGTTCCACTATCGGAACTCTTAGTCAAAAGACTCCTATCAGTATGATACAAACTCATGCATGATGAGCATCCCATCAACATGGCATAAAAGGGATCTCAATGCAAACATACATGACGAATCCCATCAACATGAGTACCCCATCAACATACAACAAAGGTATCTCACATAAAACATAACATGATGAATCATGACAACAAGTACATTGCATAGACGATTCTGTGTCACATCAAGCAGGAACCATGAAAACAAGTAAGGAACAAGATCCCACATCAGACATCAAATAGGGATATGTGCAACCCAATGCATGGCAAAAGAAGTACATGAATACATTGCATATACCTCACAACCAAGGGCCATCTGAAGAAGTGGATGTCAAACTGTTGAAGTTGTTCATGCCATGGATCTCATGGCATCAAATCTCATGAAAATGGTTGCTCGCACATGAATGCTGACACCTACATTCCACTTAGAGAAGTTGCTAGAAAATAAAATGAGCAAATGAAAAATCTGAATGCACCATCAGATTTGTGGCGTCGAATAGTGAAAAATCAATTGTCAAATTTCTAAATTATGAGAAATTGAGAATCTAGGGCTCAAGGAATCTTTTAGATTCCCCCTAGATTCCTCAAATATTTTGTTCCATGGGTGGACTAGAAATATGCAACTCAAAAGGTGAATCTGACCTCGCCATTGTGATCCCTGCGGAAAACCTTGAAAAACGACTATAAACTTGACTATATTTCGAAATGGAGAAAAATTAGCTCCTCGGGAAAATTGCAAGGATCATGGTTTCACTTTCTATTTCTATAGCAGTCATGGTTCCACATGCATACTGAAAAATGGCCGAAAAATGCAGAACTCTTATGGAGAAACGAACAATGCCATTGCGTTTGTGCCATCGAGAAGTGTTGAAACCATATAAAATTTGTCAAATCTAACAAAGTGAAATTTCACTCCTCTTGCAAAATTCTACCTCGAACTATGTGCACTGCCTTCCTCTGTCTCAAAATCCGTTCCCATTCCTGATTCCTCCATTTGCCTTTGATGCATTTCTAAATGATGGGTTTAAATAAATGAGGGTTGGCAAATAACCAAAGAAGGGCAGTTGGGCACATTGGTTAAAATTGAAGTTTTGTTGGAGGGAGGTCAGGTGGTCAAACCCCACCTCCTCCAAATATTGTGTTTTGGTTTTCAAAAACAAACATTACATAAATTTTTGGGGGGACCTGACCTGCATCAAGTGGCCTACCCCCAACCATCTCTGTTGGCGCATTTAACATAGGTAATCGTTGCATGAGTTGGTGTAATGCTTAAGTTTGGGTTGGCTATTAAATGGGTTGTGGTTCATGGGGTCGCCACGTGGGCGGGGCCGACCCTCCCGCTAGGCATGGGTTAAACTCCCACCAGCCTCACTAATTTGATACGTATGGTTAATGGTGAGTAGAGGCATGGGGTGGTGGAGGTGGTGGCCCACCACCTCCCCTTTTTATATTATTAATTTTTGTTTAAAAACAAATTGCAGATTTTTACAAATTAGAATTTTGACTGAAGGAGGCAAATTAAATGAGCCACAAATTCACCCAGAGTCTAGTCCAGGTTGGACGGAATCTGATGGTCGGGTTCTTTCCAAATTGTGGCCTCCTTAAGCCTGCCCAATCAACGAAAATTCAACCGAACTTTGATTGCTTCTAACTTTCACATACGGACTCAGTTTGACGAACCGTTCACACCGTTGCGATTAGGACGACGAGATCTACGCTCTGGTCCTAGTTCGAGCATAGTCCAAACACTTTTATTTTTGAGATTTCCTGAGTCCTCTTTGTCCTATGTGTGTCTCTGGAGCCACCTAGATCAATTGGTGCAGTCCTCACCGAACATGGGCATCCAACGACCTATCATAGTGAGACACTTTTTGATACAATTCAAAAGTACCCACCTATGATAAAGAGATGCATTGCATCATGAAAACTTGTCAGTAATGGAAACATTACATTATGGGGAAGGAGATGGTCATCCACACCGATCATCGACCTCTTCAGTTTATACAGACACAAGGGAAGTTGCAGAATAATCTCCATTAGAAGTGGTCTACATATCTGAAACAATTCCACTTGAACATTAAATACAAAAAGGGTAGCACCAATCCTGTTGCAGACTACCTTTGTCGGTGCCTAGTTGCAACACTGACTACTGTTCTCAACTCTTATGTCCACGAGAACTCTAGATGGTCGCAACTATACAAAAATGATCCAGAGTTTACCCCCACATACTAGATGCTAGTAGATGGCAAAGAAGTTCATGATTTCCACGTCCCAGATGCATTGTTATGCTACTTGGGTGACCTTTTTGTTCCTTCAAGCGATCGTGGAAAGATGATTTAGGAGGCACACTACAGTTGGGTCATAGGACACTTTGGTGTGGAGAAAATTGTGGCCATACTACAAAAGTGCTTTTATTGGCCAAAACTCCAACGAGATGTTGGGAAATATATCAAATCATGCACTGCCTCTGACATCTCCAAGCCAACCAGCAAGAAGAAAGGTTTGTACACTCCTCTGCCTACTCCCAACCAGCCTTGGGAATCCATCTCCATGGACTATCTGTCTAACCTCCATTCTAACAAGCATGGTAATGATTGTGTATTTGTGGTCGTGGATATATTTTATAAGATGGCTATATTGACAGTCTACAAGAAGAGTATCACAACAAATGACACTACCAAACTCTTCTTTAAACGAGTGTGGGTAAATTTTGGGATCCTGCAAACCATTATATCACATCATGATAGTAGCTTCCTAAGCACATTCTAGTCAAGCCTCTGGACACTATTGGACACCAAGCTCACCAAGTCGACTACATTCCATCCCCAAAGTGATGGCTAGACAGAGTTCGTCAACAGGATGATAGTGCACATACTTCGCATGTACAACTCCAAGCATCCACGAACCTGGGATGAGAGCCTATTGAGCCTCAACCTTGCACCTTCCTACACACCCTCTTAACCCTCATTCTCCACTCACTTCACTCATCCAGTGGTTGAATCATTGCATTATAGTTTAAAAAGGATAGTTTATATGGTTTTCTAACTATACTGATGTCTGTTGTTTGGTTTAGTCTTTTGCTCATGCAGCTGCGGAAACTTGTCAGTTTCCGCAGCCAGCACAGGTTTCCGCAGCCAGCACAGGATTCCGTAGCTATTTTGTTAAAAGCTGCGCTCCAGGTGTCTTCTAAAGGAACGGGCTACATGGGCAAGCTCCAGATGGCATGTACATGGATCGTGTCCCTTCGAACCGGCCAAATCATCCATTAGAGGCCACGGTCAACCAAAGTCAAAGACGTGGCCAACCAAAGAGTCCAGCGGTGGCACGTCATTGTTATAGGCACGTGAATGATACGTGGCCTAGTTCCCAGCTCACGGAGGCTCCAGCGCACATGAGGATCATTCTTGAACAATGAATCTAACAGCCAACCACTCAAAAGATTTAAGAAGCATAACGACAGTTACACTAGATCTCGGCTGCAGAGATCTACGTGTCTATGGCACGCAGTTAATAGCATAAGTAGTTGATTAGTTAACTGTAGAACTTTTAAATTATAAATAGCGCGTTGTCAAACGCTGTAAAGAGACTTTTGATGCATAGAAATTCTGAACTGTTATGTAATTTCCGTATGTTGCTGGTTATTTTGTCACCCCATTGTTATATATGTTGTTGATTTAAATACATGAGAAGACCTTTCTGAAGATAGTTTTGTGATTATTTGATTGGCTAAAGTGGCAGAGGGCCCCTGCACGCTGAAGCCCTGTAAAGTATTTGTTTAGTTTCATTATGCTTTTGTTTTGTCATTAAGTTGTACATAATATGTTTTATGTTTTTGTTGTTCATATCTTTACTCTTGTTTTTGTAAACTGATCAGTGCTTTTTGCAGGTTCTTTTAGGCAGCCCGGGCAATCTTTCATTTTCTTTAATAACTTTTGGCATATGTGATTATCTTGTCCTTCCTGCTAACCTTTATTTTCTGCAATTTACATTCAGCATTGTCCTTTTCAAGTTGTTATTTGTTTATTTCTTTTTCTGCTAGTTATATATCATACTGCTTAACAATTTATGAT
>APFE030004937.1:0-21999 GCA_000404065.3 Pinus taeda
TCAAACAACAAACTAGGCTAATGCTGGGAGAGATTGTGCAATACTGATTCATGTAGGTGATTGGTTGGTTGTTGGAATTGTTCACTATGAAATCCCAATAGTTAGTGGGGGAGGCTTGTTGACTGGAACTACACAATGCGTAGTTCAGTCTGGGCACATGCCAGAAGAGACTGTGCCTTGCGCAACCTCAATGGCATGGATTGGGAGACTAACTCCTGGAACTGCATAGTGCATTGTTGGAGCTAGGTGAGGGTAGCCTCTGTGTAGTTCCAGAAGCCCAGGTAGAGGCCTCGAGCTCCCAGAATGCACAATGCATGCAAGGGAGAGTAAGATCCGAGAAAGGGAAGCCTAGATATGCCCAAGGGGAGTGTGAAATTGAGAATATATGAAGGATGGTGATATGTTGAGTGAAGATATGACTAAGTAATAATGCATGCAAGTGAAACAAGTGTAGGAATTAATCAAATTGAATGAGAATTAAGCAAGTGGAGATAGTCACCACAACAATGATTTTTAGTGCAAAAATTGGGTAATGCATGCCACACTTGGGAAACTCAATGGAAAACTTTAAACATCACTTCTATAAGCTAAGAAAAGTTAAAACACTGGTCGTCGCTCAACAAAACAAGTGAAACAACACTCTCACAATCTAAATAAGAAAAATTGGTAGAAAAAGTAGCAAAAGGCTAGAAAAGCAATTCTTACCCAGAAAAGTGTCAACAATTGTCATGAAATTTCCTTGATCTCCTTGGGAATGCCAAAGATCCAACATTGAATGTGAAAATGAGCTTTGGATATGTCGATTAAATAGTTTTGGCCAATTTAGGGTTTATGACGCGAACGCAAAAAATCAAGGAAAAGTGACACTTAGTGGTAGTTTCCAAAATAACTCAAGTGCCTCCTTCGAAATGCTAAAAATAGATACCTCTTTTCTAGGGATAATTTTTTGTTTTTTTGTTTTTAATCGATCTTTCGGGAAAAGATTGCAAGCATTACCAGGAGAGATTGCGCAGTTTTGGGAAGGACTAGGAAACTCGCTAGCTTATGAACTGAGCATCTTGTGAGCAAGAGGCTTCTACATAATTTCTGGGTTGAGTGGCTCTAGGCCACCTCTCATGCTCTACGCAACTTCACAGCTGAAGGGTGGATGTCAACTAGCCCTGCACAATTTTTGAGTTGAACGCTCACTATTGACTTGAAGTGCGCAATTCCTTAGAGCAAGGCTAGTTTCCCTCAAGGATTGTGCATTTGTCGTAGGCAAGCCCAGAACTGCGTGGTAACTAAGTTAAGAGATCATCTTGTGGTTTAAATAGTCAATAAAGTAAGAAAACACAAGCCATAATGCAAAGGATGAAGCACAATCAAAGCACAAGTACGTGGGTTAGTGCAAGATGAGTTGTTGTAGTTTAGAAGGGAGTCTCCAAAACAAAGCATGAGATTGGAGGGTCGATGTAGCAACTACAATAGAACCTTATCTAAATTTTTTTATTTTTATAATTTTTTATAAATCAATCATTTTCCATTGAAGCCAAAACACCAAAAGAAACTAGAAACATTAATCAAAATACTTAATAAAATTTTGGAATTCAGGAGGTCAGACCATTTTTAGCTCTCAATATAGTAAATAAGAGCTGACTCCTAACCTCTCGACTACTTGCTCACTCTCACCTATCATCGGCGAAAGTTGGACCTAAAACACTTTACTTGCAAAAAACATTATTGATCTCCTTGACTCTTGAGTTTGACCCTATCCTGACTCAACCTTAAGCTAGAGTCAAAGTCAATAATGTCATCAAAGTGTTTTGAAATAGTTTATGTCCTCTCAACTACCCAACTTGCAATTGTTCTAATTATGAATAAAATATTTTTTTTTTATTAAAGTGCATTTTATTATTTTTTAATTCCTTTTAATATTTTTCGGTAGATTAAGTTGTTAGTCTCATTTTCTTATAGGTTTTGAATAAAAAATTTCCCCAAATTCAATCTTCACAACCTTGCCTTGTATTTTGAAAAATGGTTGAATGTCCTTTAGCATTTATAGGAAACTAAATACCTATCATGCAAATCAAACGTCCCAAAGTTTGATATTTAATCAGATATTATCAAAGATTTTCCCATTATGTGTGTTTAAAGTGTGTAGTTTTTCATTAATGCCCAATCTCAACTTTTCATTGAAACCACAATTTGGAACTCTAAATTCAACCAGAAGTAGTGTCATCATGCTCCATACCCTGTAAATTCTGGTAAATTCTTATGTTATAAAGGTTTTTAATTATGGAATTAAAGGTTTTTAGATAGAGAAATTGATTGATTGATTTATTTATTTTATTTCACATGCAAGACATAAAAAGGGGAAAAAGAGAAAATCTACCGACTCAAGATAAGCGATCTAGCAAATTAAGCAAAGGCTTAAGGAAGTAGAAAATTTGGAATGTGAGAACTACAATTTTAGCCTCACTATTATATTTGACACCACTTTTTAAACCCAATATGCAGGTACGATGAAATGGGAAGAAATTTACAATTTCTTGAGGATAGAGAGTGGTTAAAGTCAGAGAATTCAAGTAAGGATAAAAATAGTCAATTTAAGAAGATTAAAAGGACAAAATGACACAAAACTACCACTAGGGCTAAAATAATTCCATATTATTATATGATAGTATGGATTTTTTAACATGTACAGATTCCTACATACTTACTACTAGACTATAATAAAAAAATGATAGCATCCTCGAAGCCAAAGATCCTTACAACAATTTATAAGCTTAGTTCCCATAAGGTCTTCTTTACTACTCAACTTCTAGAAAATTTCAATAATACAGTTATGAAGAAAAGCGGAAAGGATTATAATAAATTCATTGAATTTTGGTTGTGATAAGACAAATAAGGATGCAAACTTAAGTAGTCTAAGGATTATCTAGTTGTCATTTTTAAATGACCCTTTAGGTCTATCATCAAAATGTTGCCAATATTATATGAAGAGAAGGACCATGAACATTGCAAACTTTAGTTAATGTCTTTAATTCATAATATTCACCATGAGTCAAAAAAATTTAATTGGGATAACATTCTATCTCAAAACATGACAAATTCCTAAAGTTATCAATGTTAACAACTTCAAGTTATGAACAAATGTTTGTATGTTTGTGTATCTTATGTTTTTTTTCGTCGCATCTATCCCTTTTTTTCGTTATCAAATGGAATTATCCCACTAACTAGTCATTATCCATTTAAGATTATGCTTCCATTTTATGGGAGAGTAATTAAAATTTTCATTTTTATGACATTTCCAATTATGTAATGATCTATTCACATGTGGTCATTTTTGGGAATGCTCCTCCAAGGAGTAGCCAAGACCATAAAGGGGCATTGGATCAAATAGGAGTTGGTTTGTTGAATAATTGTTGACCTACATGAGAATATATGGATGTGAGATACGTCCTTATGCATTTCAGAGATATATTCTTGAGAGAATTGCTCTTAGAGAGACATCAAAACAAATTACATTGAATGGTCGGGCACAAAAGTTGAGTAAACTTCAAAAGAAATTCTATCCAAAATTTCCAATCAAATTTGGAAAATAATCTTGAAGGACAACGGACATGCATTCAAAGACGATGAAGAACTACAAAGTGTCTAGTTTTACCCATTACCTCATTAAGATTATAACCCTCATTATAATGATGTGAGTTATATTAAAACTTTCACACATCAAAATCCTCATTTTGATGATGTTTTTGTAAACATTGATGATTCTAATCAAGTAGTTGAAAGGGGAAATTTAAAGAGTAATAAAGAGAGAGTCAAACCTCAAGAGTTTAGAGAAAATAATTATGAAGAATTTCTAAAATATAAATATCTCCATTCTTTTGTCTCTATTCAAGATTTAGTATCTCTTGAATATTTGAAACATAAATTCAGTAAGATCCTTTCACAGACATCATCTAATTCTGAGCAATTTCAAGATATTAAAATTGAAGATGTGCCTAATGTTTATGTTACTTCCGAGGAATCAACAAAATTAGATTCAAGCAAGGATTATAGTGCTAAAGAAAAGGAACAAAAGAGTCAGATAATACAAAAGAACCTGACAGTTGCATAGGTTAAAGATCAAAAGAAAGAAAAAACAAAGCAAGAAGAAAAAATAGTCAAACAAGGCTCTCCTCCGGAAGATATTATTGTCATTGACTCCCTTGAAGAAACCAACCAACCGAATTCATAATTAAAAAAATATCCTGAGCAGATTGATGAAATGGAAATTGATAAAAATAAGGATGAGAAAGAAACTTCGCATACAACATTGACAAATACTTCTACTAAATGAAAGGAGTGATTACAACAATAGACAAAAGCTATTGATATTTGAGTACCAGAAGTATCACCTAAAACCTCCATGACTCCCATTTCCATGAAAATTCCTTTGAGTTCTTTTCTTTTTAATCTTGTTACTAAAATGGAACCAATGCATCAAACTATTACTTCTTTAACTAGATATTATTTTAATTCAAAATCAAAATTAGTTGTAAGAAGAACCAAAAAGACAAAGTTTCACAGTTTTGAAATAATTTCATAATATAGTTGGCAAGCTACAAGTGACATGAAAATAAATGAATGTGCAACAACATGTGAAAACAAGCTTCAAAGAATCAAAGAGTTGGAAATGGAAATAGGAAAGAGCAAAGCGATCAGTGAGAAAAATTAGAAAACCCATTGTGCATCCCTTGTGGGAGGATTTGTTACTGAACGAGCCAATTTATGAAGTCAACTTCAAAGTCAATTGAATTATTCAGAGGTCAAGCATTCCCGACAGATTGAAGAAATTATAAAATCATATGAAGATCAAAGCCATTTGTTATAAGAAGAAATCGAAAGGAATATTGAAGTTATGACTACAACATTAAAAGAACAAATTGAAACTCTTTAGTTTCAATTGAAAAAGAGTAATGGTGATGAGAAAAGTAAAAAATATGTTCAAAGAACATGCATTACAAGTCATTAAGATATTGTGGAAGGATCATGGCAAATGCTACAAATGAATGATTAAAATTTGTAGATTTTATCAAGATTATTTGAATCTCGATGAAAGAATTAAAGCTTTGGTTGAGGAAGATAGAAATATTAAATAAATATTTACATTAATTCAATTCTTGAATGGGAGAAATAATTATAGCTTGCACAAATTCCTAAAACTTCCAAAACATATAGAAGACTCATGTATGCTTCATTGAACAAGAGGGAATCAAAGGAAAACGAAATCCAAATATGGACTAAGAAGGCCATTGCACATTGTATTAGAGTATGGGAAGCTAGAATATATTTCATTGAAGAGTTTGATCTATCACAATCCAAAACATTTAAAAAAGAAGTAACTGAATCTCTAAGTCAATAGCCAACAAAAGACAACACAACGGTGGACAAAAAGGCAATAAGCGGAACTGAAATTTGGTCTCAACAAACCTTTCATATATTTCTACAATTTCCTTTTGAACAAATCAAGTTAATGTCAAAATTTGTTATTAAATATAGATAAAAGGAAAGGTTTATTCAGAATTTGGTATCAACGTTCCATGTTAGCATAGTTCACTTTCATCTGATTCACTTCTCTATAGTTACTCAAGTATATAAAGATTGGATAATCTTTATCCAAACAAATGTTCCACATTTTCTCAATGTTGAAGATAAGGACTCTAAATATAAGGAGGAAGCTTGAAACAAATTACCAGTTTTTGGGAAAAGATCTTTTGATAAGGATATTATTTTATTTTAGCATCATTTTGTATTAGAGAAAATCTTGAATATTTTCTATTTTTAGATGAACAAACAAACTTTATCTTATTTTACTTTAGTATTTATATGACTTCTTATTTTACTGTAAAGGTCAATGAATTGTAGAAACTCAAGACTTGCATTTTATATTTAGATTTTATAGTGAAGGTTTTTTGAAGACCAAATTTAGAGTTGAATGTGTTTCTGTGTTATGTGGCTGATATCATGTCATCATTTTAATTACTTAGTGGATGCATATGTTACTCATTTTCTAACTTTGTTCATGTTTACCTATGATTGAATCTTGGGATATTTTGGTTAACATTTCTTAAGACATGTTACAGTTTACTTTTGTTGTCAAAGGAAAATTGAGATATATTCTCTATCTATATTTCTATTTGATGGTGGAGTCTTATATTCAAACAATATAATATTAATTTTCTCTTATTTTTGAGATAGGACTCCTTTCAAGTTTTCATTCTAGTGGTTGCATGAAAATAAAAAGAAAAGATCTTAAACATATTCATTGGGATTTTAACTTAAAAGTTCTCCCCAAACCATCTTGTGTGGTTAGCTGGATGCAAATTCCAGCCAAATTCAAACACACATAATATTTTATTTTAAATATTATGCTCGAATGAATTTCCTATCCCCCCACCCTCACCGTTGTTCGTTCCATTAGTTTAAATCTAACGTACATACACAACAATTTGTATATTTTGTAGTTAATTGTAAATATTAATCTATGTCATATATTTTCCCTAAATTTTAGTTTAATTTAATTTAATTTTAGTTTTAGTTTAAGTTAGAATAGGCAATGAGACCTTGGTTCTAGAGAGTGTATAGCCATTTAAATGAAAATGAGCCTAATTAGGACCTTGATAGGGCAAATACCAACTTAGAATTATTCCTCCTATTAACAAAATGAAGTTTTAAGCTCTCTTTGTGTCTCATAGGTTATGTTCTGCACAATCACGAGACCTACATGACTAGCTCTGCAAAATGTTGTGAGGTTGGCTCAAAAAAAATAAGCATAGGTTTCTTCTGACCACGTGTAAGTCCCAGGGAGGCTTACAAAACTGCAAAATGGTTATGGGATAAAGACACAGTGGAATAAAAAATAAAGAAGACTTGCAAACCAACCGATTAGACTAAATATGGAAATCAAGTGGAGTCTCCATTTTTTATGGTGTGTTTGGTTGCTTATGAGTCCCAAAAACACCTTCCTTGTAGTTTATTGCTTCCTACAAGAAGCATATAAACAAATGAGAGATGTTAGTGAGTGAAGATAGACTAGCAAAATAGATTGAAAATAATGCCTGGACAAAACTAAGTTAAAACTAAGAAAAATAACACAAAACAAGTTTGTGAAGCAAAACAAATCAACAAGGAATACGAAAATGATCCTCTTTATGGATTATTGGTGGTGAAAGAGTTACAATGTATGTATAAAAGAAACTTGAAGAGAGTTTCTAGAGAAATGATGCTCAATAGCTCTCAACAATGATTTCCCCTTTTCAATCTCTTTTGCAAGTTTCTTCTTTATCAAAGAAGCATATCAACTCTTTACAATGGTGGAATTCTCCTCACAATAATATGCTAGATTCTTGGGAGCAATTTTGGGAGCATAAAATGCAAAAATTATTGTTTTCGGCTCTCCATGAACTTGTATTTATAGAATTTTTTAACACTCCTTTTCTCCTTTGACTCATCAATGTGTTTGTTTGCCTCATAAATGAAATGAGAGCTACCATTCTCTTGTATTAAGGCTTCTTGGGCCTCAAAGCTTTAATGCTCAGCCCATCATGTCAAGAGGTGGAGAGTTTTTAGTGAAATTTTGCATCCCGAGGTGCTAACTGGAGTTCTCGTGACCCTCACGACTGTCAAAGGAATAGTTGTGATGCAGTTCACTTCCAGTTTTCGTGCACCCACAAGGGTTGCTCTTTTAATACCAACCCTAGGGAAGCTTTTGATTTTTGCCTTTAATAATTTTTTAGTTGGAAAGACAATCCCTGTATGTGTTGATCACTGACTCTGAGTGTCTTGTGTTGTGTACATGTGAGCGCACCATTTTTGGTGGCAACATCCGTGTCTCTCTCTCATCCATTTAACAATTACAATTATTTACAATGAGAGAAATATTAATCACGGGATGTCACATGTAGACTGATTCAACACCATTACTCAAGAGTAACCATATCACCTAGAATTACGCACTCATATTTTGTAAGCGAATGAGATTTGGCTCCTGCTAGATGTCTTTGGGTCATGAGCCATTATCCTATTTCCGTACATCGTAAAGAGACAAAATCTCACCCAAATAGAAAAGAAATATATATATATTATATATAATATATATATATATATATATATATATATTATACATACATATATTATACAATAATGCATACTATCTTACAAGGAAAAAACCGCTTTGAAATTTTATTATTTCATAAAATCTCCATTAATTTATAATAATATTATATTTTTAAAATGTAAAAGATCAAAATAATGTATGAAACTTCTGGTTTATGGGAAGGGATTTGTATAAAAGTTTACGGAAATTCTTTATCTGAACTTATACATCTTATAAAGAACTACATGTTTCTTAGCAATTAAGTCTATTTAAAGTGTAATATCCTATTTACATTTTTTATAGTGCATATACAATCAAACCCTCATACATAAAAAAAAGTAGAATGATCTTGTACTTGCGTTTTGTAAAATCATGTACATTCACAGCCTCATACTGCATTATGTCACCTTTATTTGACCGAGCGATGTGATAATGACATAAGGAGAAAAAAGATTTTGAGGTGTCACATGGAATAGATAAAGGATTCCATGTGGATGCCAATAATCATAGTTTTTATAAAGAATTGTGTGGATCATAAAGACCACCGACTTAACTTTATGACCGTTAATTTCGAGTGCTGACCTTAACGTTTGGGTAGGTTGGACGGAAATTGTATTAAGGTGGGTGTACAACTCTAGAAAAAAAAAAAAAAAAATTAGCTGACTGGTTGCCCCGCCATAATTTCACTTGTAACATTAGTAATGGTCCCCTAAACAGTTTTCGATACTGTTGAATGTTTGGACGATTTCCTTTTATTTTCCATATTGCTGAACATATGAAGGACCCTCTCTTATGCTCTTTGACAGCCTTTTGTTTCTCGAGATGTTATTGTGATCCTCATATCTTTCTCAGGGTTCAATTCCGGATCTGGTCCCTTATTGAAAGCCCGGAGCGGATCGAATACCCATCTTTCGGGCCTGTGAACGGTAGTGTTTTTTTTACCATAGAAAAAAATGAGCATTCCTTCTTGTTTGGATTCACAATTTCTCTCTTGTAGCGATGTCATAGAAAATTTTAGTGGACAAAGTGTTTTGAGTTCCAATCCATTTCTATCAACACAACCGGTTGAATATCCCCCAACTCACGATACCGATCATCCCTCCATATGTAATTTTGTCGATGTCTGCAACTCTGCAACCCCAGCCGGCCATTTTGGTCTTTCGAATCCGGTTTTAAAGGCTACATTCCGCAGTTCTAGTCGTAGAAATCATACTCAGTCTCAAGGCTCGATCCCGTCTGACAGAAGGAAGCACAAAATGATTGAAAGGCAGCGGCGTAAAGACATGAATGCTCTCATGTCAATTCTCAGATCTTTGCTCCCAGAAGAAAATCTTCAGGTACGTATTTATTTGATCAATCACAAGGGTTTTCTGCATCAGATATGTCAACAGTACTCACTAGCTTTTATGGGTTTTCTGCATTCGAGGGTTTTATTTTAATGGAAGTTCTATCTCGTGCTGTATAGGGAAAACGTGCAGCGTCAGACCAGGTTCAGGAAGCTGTGAAATACGTTCAGCATCTGCAGCGAAAAGTCCAAGACCTTTCGACAGAGAGAGATAAAATGAAGGCTAACTCTGATGATATTGAAGAAATTTCATTAAAGGATGTGCGATTGTCATGTAAGGATAAATTTTGCAGTAATGATCCGTCGATTGGAGGATCAGATGAGGTATTCCCTACGGTGGAAATTAAATCTATAGGTTCAGATTATCAGGTCTTGACGAACACGTTCGAACATCAGATTGTGTATTCCGATCTACTTATGGCATTGGATGATGGTGGGCTTGAAGTTGTGTGCGCTGCTTCTTCCGCCATTAACAGCAGAGTCTATCATACCATATATGCCAAGGTACTATATTCTTATACCATATGACAACACTCTTCTGCTCTGTTCTCTACCCAATATAAACATGTCTTTCTATGATTCTTTTACGATATTGCAGGTGTCTGATCTTAATATTTTTAACATCGACAACCTCTACCAGAAACTTTGGCATTTGATAAGGACTAACCACACACAAGATCAAGACTGACAGATGGTTGAAGCTCAAACCTGATGTTTTCTGCTGTACTTTCACGGTTTTGGAAGTACAGTGGACTTTAGCAGATTTGATCTGTTCGGAATGCATGGACCGTCCATGCAATCTGAAAGAATTTTTTAGGAGTGCATATTTCGTGATAGTACAAAGAAGATTTCTTAATATGAATATTGAGTAATATTGGTGTTAAACCCTACAAAACATAACCATACCATTTTTCCAACTCAACGAATGCCCGGAGACAACTTTTGATGTATATTCCTTTTCTTTATAAATTTACAGGAAATAAAATAATTTTCATATGTATTATTTAATAACTAAAAAAAATATAATATATCAGAGTTAAATTCCTTTACACCATATTGTCTGGATATTTACAGCAAGCTGGACTGGTACGCTCGACTCAAGCATTGCACTTGGCACTCAAGTTTATACTAGTTAATAGTCCAGTTCATAAGGCCTATATGATGAGGTATTTTACTATATGGTATCGCAAATCATTAAATAATGTTCATTATATAAAAATGCTACGAGCAAATGTTATGAGTGTGTAATATTAAGAATGGTAATCCATCTTTGATTGTGTTTATATTATTTTAGTTACTCTTCAAGTCAAGGTTAACCCATGTACTTGTTTTACCATACACCATTATATGTAGGTAGATCTAAGCATCCAAATCTCCCGTAGCTGAATGTCTCTTCATGCATATTGTAGGCCAAATACAAACGTTTCAAGCTAGCTATCCATTTCAAAGTGTTTCTTTCAACAAGTTTTCGTTATGCATAATTCACACTCAAATAAATATTAATAAAAGGTATTTTCCCTAACATTTCCAATTTAAGGCGATCAAGCTCATACTAATGAAAGTAACCAAAGATTCTTAATACACTTTCTTAATACACTTCCCGCGATAATATACTCAAATTAAAATAGAATAGTTGGGTAGTGAGCTCCCTCGTTCTTTCTAATGAAAGAATAATATACTTAAATTTAGAATAGAATGTTTGGGTAGTGAACTCTCTCGTACTTGTTTCTTTATATCAAATTAAATTAGACTTATACGATGAAATCCAAAACTACAATAGTTGAATAGCCACTTAGAGCTATATATGCTAAGGGTCTATATCCTAAAGCTTTTTCAATGAAGGTCATTAATAGATTTCGCATATAAAATGTCATGAGAAAATATCATGGATTAATCAATATCATGACTGAATAAGCTTATTATTAGTTTGTATCGAGGTTATGAACTAGTAAGCTTAATCAAACATAAAAATTTATTTTTTATATGAAGCTTGATATTTGTAATTATATCTATAGACATATTTATTTTGGAATAAGGCTTCCACAATCTTAAGTAATTATCAACAATTATTATATTGATAGATAAGTGTCTATTTTGAAATCAAGCTCCTATAAATTTAATTTAATTATCAATAATTATTATGTGGATGGTATAGATTTAACCTCCATGGTATATTCTAGAATATTCTTAGTAGTAGTCACAAATAAGAGGTTGAGATTTATCTCAAAAGCATATTCATAGTTTAATAGTATCCAAATATTTGATGGTTACATGTTTTTTCTTCTTATTTTGGTTTAGTTATTATATAATTATAATTTAATTAACCTTTATAAAATAAATTAATCTTGAAGATGTAAAATATATCATGACATAAGTGTATTGATAGCTATAACATTTTACCAACTATTTAATTTATATGAGTGCACTAATATTTAACACAATCTTAAGAATTTGAACATAATAAGCTTAAAGACATTTTCAAGCAAGTAATATCAAAGGTGGAAATGCAAGATGGAGCATTTTCATAGCTATTTGTCACCCCTAAAATTGATTGAAGTCCAAATGTCGACATCTTCCTTGGACAAAAATTCACCTCTATACGCCCAATTCTTCCTACTCACAATAGAACATAAATACCAATATGAAACCCTCTAAATGAATAGATATGTTGACAAATTTCAGATCTAAATTGATGTACTCAAATAAGTTCATAACTACCATTTAAATCCATATCATATCAAATACACATTATATGGATAAGAAAATCATATAAGAGATACATTATATTAGACAAATTTCATTACTCTTTTCTTACTACATATAGCATACATTGATTCATGAGTATCTAACATGGATGTAAATCATCTAGACTCATTGATTTATTTTACATACTTTCTATACATTAGAACCTAATATGGATAAGAATTTGTGTGACTCATTCACCAACATACTCCTCGATTTCCATTGAGGTGGGAGTGTTGGGTACATTGCACTTACTAGTTCAATTGGACTTTATTAGGGCCTACACTTTCACCATAATTAGAGTATATTCCATACATTATTAGAGGGATATATGAACACTTTTAATTCACTACTAGATAATTCTTATCATTTGGAACATTTTCTATTTTCTATTTTTAGAAAGTTTGTTTCTACAAGGGGATCCCACCTATCATGACATGTGGCACTGACTAGACATAGTGTAGACAATAATATTACTAATTTTTCTCCATTAATTTGAATTATCTCATGCAGACTTGTTACAATGGGTATCCTTTTCCTCTCTACTTTGTAGCAAACTTTAACAACCATTTTTTTCCCTCCTCCCCTTGTTAGTTGACTTTTAGTCTTATTCTAGAATTTAACCAAGTTTCACTGGTTAGTTTTCCTCACGTGAGAGTTATTAATTAGTTCTAACTAATTTCTAACTGTACCTACCTCCAACTTAATCCATTTTAGCATATTTTTCTAATACTGGGTCTCCCTCAAATTTTGACCCGTTTTTGCCAAACTAAGGAGAGTGTTTTTGAGCTATACTAAGTTCATGCACATGGAATTCACAACTTAATTAAAATTGGTTCCCCCCCACCAAGAATTTATGTATTTCATTCATGTTCATCAACAACATATCATGAAATTTTATGAGTAATTTGAATTGTCTCTGTTTATTAGTCCATTTTCAGCCTTTTTATTCTCTCTTCTTTTTTATTTTTATTTTGCGAGTAGGTATTCTAGTATTCTAGACTTAGATCATGTGATTGTGCTTAAAATCCAATTGTTCCAATATCATCATACTTCATATACATAAGGTAGAATTTCACATCCCATTCAAAATTCAACAAAACTAACTATTATTAGGATTTCAAAATTGATGGGATTGCAACATTTTTATTCAATAACATCATATATGATGGCATGTCATTGAAATTGAATCAAGAGAAGCAACCCTTATATGAACCCTAATGTTGGTGGTGTTGATCGTTGAACCTTATATGAACCCCAATGTTAGTGGTGTTGATTGTTCAAATCTTGTGTCATGTCCTTAACATAAATATACCTCTCACTCAATCATAAACCATTGATCAAAGGTGCTAATATTTTTCTATCAAGTTTCGAGGCATAGATTAGAAGGTTTCATCAAAATTTTGTAGTGTTAGTTAATGTTCCTAGAGAATCAAGGTGGAAATAAATGTTGAATGAATTGATGATTTTAATGACGTCCATGAGGCTGAACAACCTAATGGACCCAATGAATAAGAATATTAACTCATTTTCATATCCCTTTCGATGTTGGATCTTCGGCTAAGGATCTTGACTAGAAGGCTAACAATTTGATTGATCTTATGTTTTTCAAATAGATGGTGCATGTTGTCAACCTATAGATTATTTTCATATTGATTGTGGATATTCTTGTATGTTGCACACCCAATGAGAGTGTCATTCCATCTCCACCACACCCTTATCGTAAAAAATGCAAGTTCTCTCTTCCCAAACTTCCTTGGGGATCTTCCATCTACTAGTCTCATATATAAGGTGATGTGACCCTGTCCTCATCCTTAGTGGCACCCTTTATTTTCCTTCAATATCTACTCCAAAATATGTTTTCTCACCATGGTCACAAATTGGATTGAACTCTTTGATGTAGTATGCATTTTTACGTCCGTTGTTATTGGTTGACATGGCAGTCCTAAATTTTTTCATCACAATTTTTTTTATTTTTTCGTTGGTGATAGGGAGTTCATGTAGCTTGATATTCCACTTACTCAACCACTTTTGGTTTTGCTTCATCCAAGTTTTCTTCCTACACTCTAATCCCTCTTCGATAGCTATCTTGGGCCAATGTTGGTTATCCATTTTTCTACTTTTATTTAAATAGCTTATTAACCCGGTTATCATTGTTGCCTCCAATGGAAAAGTACCTACTTTAGCCTAAAGGATTTTGTATGGGACTGTGGCTTTAACTTTGAGATTGCTAGTAATTAGTTGTTTCTATATTCTTTCTAACTACCTCCAGCTAGAGGTTGACATGCTACTTCCCCATACTTTACAACCGTAGAGAACAACCGACGTAACCAACAAATAAAAAAGGGTTTTCTTGGTTTTCCAACCCAAAGTTCAGCTTTTATACACCTATTTTGAAGTAAATATGAGGTTCTCCATCCTCCCTGAATTCTTTTCATCCTACAATTTTCCCAACTGAGCTTTTGGTGGAATTCAATCCTAAGATATTTGTGATTGAACAAGAGGAAAATAATGAGATGACTATCATGATATAAGTGATGGTAGAACATTCATGATAGCACTAACTCACAATTACAACATTTGGTAACAGGGATGATTTTACAATTCACGAAAAGTTCTTTTATATAGAGGTGTTTAACAATTAGCTAGCTTATTGTTTTAACCTTTTAATCTTCATACTTAAGTGTAAAAATAACTTATTTTACAAAAATAACTATTGACTAATATTAGAATTGATAGATAACCTATTTTATTCCATAACATAATAATATACTTTTTATTATTTAACTAAAAATAATTAAAATCATCTTAACAAAAATATTTCTCTATTCATAATATCACCAAAAAATCTATTTTTATGTTTTCTTAACTCATTTTATATTATTATAAATAAATATTAAATATAAATAAATTTATATATAGTATATATATATATATTTATATGAGATTTATAGATATTAAAGAGACACTATGGCTACCAAGGTTTATATATAAAAGAGACACTGTGCTCCATTATCGAGCAACTATGTTCTCTACTGTAATAAATAGAACCAAACCAACCGTTACAAGGGAAGAAGTAAAGGTTGATGTTAGCTTATCTGCTTCAAAGACATGTATATCCGTTCAAAATGTGCATCAACACCATCATGTTATAGCGTAATTGGTCTAGTTAGTATACTTGGTCATGTTGGTTATGTTATTGCGTAATTGGTCTAGTTGGTCATGTTATTGCGTAATTGGTCTAATTGGTTTAGAGCGTAACAGAGGTAAGCGCTCTGAGTGTTGTCTTCTATATGCGCTCCTTCCGGTGGATGTCGTGGTGGCGGAGGTCGTTTTTTTTCTCAAGCAGACGAGGTATTCCTGTGGCGTGTTGGCAAGCTTAAGGAGAAGACCTCTACTCTTGTGAGTGGAAGACACTTTCCATGTTGCGAAAGAACAGTGGCCAGCAGCAGTCTATTTGGCAACCATAACTGTGAACAAAACCTGAGCATATATATTTTTTGATGGGTCACAAGGGTTAGTAGTGAGCGTAGATTTTAGGAATATTTTGAAGATTTTAGGAATATTTTGAATCGGTTAGTTAGAAGGAGAAGTCAAATAATTGATTTCTTTTTGTGAAAACCAGATTCTAAAATATTTCTGGAATTTATAGCAGACATAATAATTGAACTTTCAAGTCTCGGATTTATTAAGAAATAAAAAACCTTATACTCTTTTCAATATTCAAAATAAATTAAATATATTACATAGAAAAACATTAGCATTAAATAACTAAATTGGAATTCTACTGAGACTAAACTTTAACTTGGATGGACAATGATATCACTTTAACTTGGATGGACAACTATAACAGCAAGATTTTGAATTATGTTGGCCAGTTTACTCACTAGTGTTTTTCATTTTAATGGAAGTTCTATCTTGCTATTTAGGGTAAACGTGTAATGCCAGACCAGGTGCAGGAAGCTGTGAAAGATCTTTCGATAGAAAGAGATGAAATGAAGGCTAACTCCGATAAAATTTGTGATTGTCCTGTAGAATAAAATTTGCTTTAAAGCTCTGTCGCTTGGAGGATCTGATCGGAAATTCCCTACGGTGAAAATTAAATCTATAGGTTCAGCTTATCAGGTCCATAGGAACACGTTTAAACATCAGATTGTGTACTCTGTTCTTCTTATGTCATTGGAAGACAATAGGCTTCAATTTCTGTGCACACTTCTTCTGCCGTTAACACCAAATTATATCATGCATTATATACCAAGGTAATATCCCACACACTGTGGCAACACTATAACACTCTTGCAGTGTTCTCTACCCAATATAAGCGTGTCTTTCCATGCTTCGTTTACGATATTGCTGGTGTCTAATCTTAATATTTTTAATCTTCAAATCAATGTTGTCTCATGTACTTATCTTACCACTTTAGGCTGGAAACTAAACACTTAATTTACCATTATATGTCAATAAGTCTAAGACTCTAAATGGTCCAAAACTCAATGTTTCTTAATGCATGTTTTAGGGCAAATCCACATGTTTGAAGCTTACTATCCATTTAAATCTTTTGGTGCTTGCATTATTTCATGCAATAAGTGTTCAATATATGCAAAACTCGTACTCAAACAAATATTAGATCAAAACTCTTGTTCCTAGCATTTTTACTTCAATGGGATCAATTCAATATATGCAAACTCATACTCAAACAAAGATTAGATCAAAACTCTTGTTCCTAGCATTTTTACTTCAATAGGATCAAGCTCATATTAATAAAAGCAATCAAAGATGCATAATACATTTTTTACAATGATCAAGGAGAGACGGCAATGGTTAATGAGAAAATAATATGTTCAAGTTTACAATAAAATGGTGAACAACAAACCATTAAATAACATCATTTTCTAGGAAAATCATTTCAAAGGCAAAACCCCCACAATCTGAAGCATACTCAATGTATATTTGAGGAACTAAATGGTCATAATATATTGTAGTCTTCTTTTTCTCAATAAGAATGCTCATTAGTGAGCTCCTTCTTACTTGACTCTTTATATCAAATAGGATATTTACTATGCACTCCAAGACTACAATAGGCATGTGGAGCTACACATGGAAAGATTCTATATCCTAAAGATAGTACAATGAATTATCTTACAAAAAAATATCACAAGACATTAAGAGATTTCACATACAAATTTTCATGATAAAATACCATGGATTAATCAATACCATGAGTGCATAATCTCATCATTGATTTCTGCCAAGTATATCTGAATTACTTTATGAATGAGTCAAGGTTAACTATACATACAACACAATATTTTATAAGAATCTTGAGATTTGTAATTACACTGATAGGAATATTGATTTTGGAATAGGGCTTCTAGAATTTTAAATAATTATCAATAATTATCATGTTTAGGCCTATAGGAACATCTGTTTTGAAATATAGCTTCATAATTATATGGATGGTATGGATTTAGCCACCATGAAATATTCTATAATGTTCATAGTAGTAGTCACGATAAAAATAATTGAAATATTGAGGAAGAAGTTGAAGGGGCAGTTGACATTGAAGAAGAATTGATTTGGGCTTTATATGCACTATGCACGACTCGAAGGAAAAACAAATGGTTGAAGGAACAACTAGAAGATACAAAATCTTGAAGTGGAGGTGAAAATGAAGGCTTTGTGGTTTTTTTTCACGCTCGTTCGCACACCATAAGGCAGAGGGCTCATTTAGCATTTTGTCCTGCATTCTGAAGGTGGGATCGAGGGCAATGTATAGTCTAAAATCAAAACAAATTTTATGGATTTGGTGTTGTCGTTACGGTCTAGTCTCCCGAGAAGGTTGTATTGGAAGTAGTTACCATTGCCTATAGGGGTATCGACATTTTACTCGTTAGAGATTCAAAGATTCACGACATGGGGATTAATGATGTTGATTACTCTAAGGAACAATATGAGGGAATCCCAATTTGGTCAGTTCCTCCACCTTAGAATTTCAAGCCGGTAACCATTGTTACGACTTGAACTCCAGTGGCAAGAGGTTCTCCTTATTTTACCGACTATGCGGGTTTCTCCCATTTCTTCTAAAACTTAGGAAGAAAGGTGATGGGGTTCCAAAATCGTGAGGTGTTATGGTTTTTGGGTGCTTTGTCAAAAGGAAATGGTTGGCAACCATCTCTGGGTCTAGACATCTATATGGCTCAGATCTTGCTTGATGCCCTAAATTTTGTAAAGGGATGTTTTTCTTAGTCTTTTAGCAAAGGGATAACAAAAGGGGGGGTTAACACATATGTACCCTTAATTACCCTGGGCACACAATCTCTCTTTGGAGGTGGAACTTAGTGTTTCATGTGCAGGAATGTGAATCTTCGAGAGTAGCCAATGGGTTCCATCTAGACCATCTCACATCGAGTTTCCAGATTGAACCTAAACCGACATCTGTGTATTTGTAGGGATAATGCTCATAATCATGTGACTTTCCTATTGACAGTGAAAATGTTGGGGTACAGAACCAACAGGCCAGCGGAAATCTTGTTGAATGATTAAATTAAAAGAAGACTAAGAAATTTGAAAGTACCAAGCTAAAAGAAAGGGATAGAGCACTGGTCCTCAGAGATAGTGTTAAATTTGATGAGATCATGGATACCGCTGAAAGAGTTTTGGCGGGTAGGGTTAAGGAACGAAGATACACAATTTCGCGTCTAAGAAAATGGGTATAGGAAAAGTGGAGTAAGGACCGAAAAACACTTCTGGAGATATGTGTCTTTTTGTGAGGGTGGTTTGCACTCAAATCAATAATCCAGAGCAATTTTATTGGGTAAGTGCTAGCCACTAGTATATTGAGAAAGTCCCCATTCATTTTAAGTGATGGCCACCTCTCTTTGATTCAAAGAGTGAGAATTTGGGCTGGACCATTTGGCTCAGAATGTCAAGTCTCTCTATGCATCTCTAGACGAACGATATATTTCGGTCTATATGAGATGATCTAGGTAAGTTTATGGACTATGATAAATCCCTTTTGGAGACTATTATTATGACATGTGCTTGTGTGCTCATCTCACTAGATAATAGGGAGGGTTTAATGGAAAATATAATTTTGCAGTATAAGGGATATACTCATAATCATAAATTGGATTATGAGGGAGTGCCATTTCGATGTCATCATTGTCATGAAGTTGGGTGTATCTATAGGGAGTCCCCACTGGTTCAAAAAATCTATGGTTATAGGGTTGTGGGTGGCTTGACAAGCCAAATGATCTTGGATGAAATTCTGACAACCAGGAATATGGATCAAAGGCGGATGCATTTCTCTGAAGGGAAGTAGGTCACATAGGAGATGGATAACAAAATTAGTTCTGAGGATGCTCGGGTCAATCTTCCTTGTCAAATTCTCGAAAGGGTTTATGGTTAATCACTTTCGATGATGGGTATGCCCCCCTATCCTCTTACTATTAATAATCTAAATGAAAATTCTTTGCTTGCACAATTATATGTTTCCAATACGGAGTCCATGATAGGAAGGGTCTATTTGTCACATGTTGGGGTTATCGACTATCTGATTGAACCAGACATTATATGTTGCCCTCCTACCAGCCCATCTATATCCACTCATAATGATACATTGGCTAATTCATGTAGAGTGTCCCGATATAACTTTCGATCTAGATCAAAATAACAGTCACATGAAAATGATCTGAAGGAAGCAAAGGGGGGTTTAGGTCAATCATCACCATCCAAACTTCTCAAAATCCCTTGGGGTAGACAATCTCATATACCCAAATCCATTCATCAGGCTAGTCAAGATATTCTTGTTGGTCATTGACTTCCTTCGATAGGATCCTTATACCATGAAAATCCCTAACCCATGTTCATAAATGAAGGTATTTTGTTTTAATTGTAGGGGTTTTTGTTAAATTTAGGTATGTTCTATGCTAGAGCAATTTATTTAAATTTTCACAGTTAGCAATCACATCAGCATTACGATAAATTGCAGATAGAACATAAATACAAAACGCAGAAGACAAGCCAAGACAAGAGGACAAAAGATATGGCGCAAGCCAGGGACAAACCCCACAATGTGTGGGGAAACCCTTTGATCAAATCTTCTTTTATCTTCAAAGTTCAACAGAGAAAGAGAGAGAGAGTACATTACAACAGAAGTCAATACTTTGACTTATCTAGATCTATCATAGATCATTTCGTATCATGATGAGATCAGTTGAAGACATTCTGCTTCAACTGAATCTCAAGGTGACTCCTTCACCTATCATCGTTCTGCATCTCGTCCATTTGCTGCACCTCTTTGTGCTGCACCATGCTGCACTTATCATGACCATGCTATGCACTTCATGTTGCTGCTCCTGTCACTGAGCTGCTCCAATTATTGGGCTGCTCTTTATCATGGATCTGTACCCAGTATTGCTGATCTGTACTCAATGACTGCTATGCTGCACTCATCATACAGCATCACTTTGCTGCCCCCATAATGCTGCAACCATCACCATGCTGCATTCTTGTTACAACATCATACTATGTTCCTGAGCTGCATCATGTTGCTCCACTGCTGAGTTGCTGTGCACAAGTTTGCCATGCTGCTCACATCATACTAGCTGTCACTGCTTTATGTAATAGGACAGTCAATAATAGATTTGCTGCTGTCACCATGATGACTGGTTAGGGCACCAAGCACTATTGAAACAGTCCTCCAACAGTCATCAAAACAATCTAGGACAACTCTCTGGTTATGCTGTTGATCTGAGCATATATACAAGCCCTCAAATACCCATACACAATCCTTGATTGTGGTGTTAAGGACTGTGGCCTAAAACACAGTCTTCCTGTAGCTTCCAGGCAGCATAAAACTTTCTCCTTGTCCTTTCAACGAGACCCCTACAGATCTGTCCCATAGCTCCTCTAACTCGGCTTTCCTACAAGAAGAGAACAGCTTCATTTAGCTCTTAACAGGGCCTCATTTGGTCAGCGGATATGGACTGTTAGACTGCGTATTAGGACTTCTTTAGCTTGCATATATGAACGTATTTAGTCAACGTATTAGGGCTTCTTTAGACAGCAAATTAGGGCATCACTTGACAACAAGTTAGGGCATCACGTGGCTGTAGTTTAGGGCTGCGTATAGGGCCTTCATCACTGCGTTTTGGTTATGGTAAGATCTCCCTTCATCTGCGTCTTAATGTCTCCTCTCTGACTGTAATTTAGGGCTTCACTTGTAGGCCAACGTTTAACCCTTGGTGTCTCTCTCCTACACCAAAAACCCAAGACGTGGAGAGGAGGAGATCACACCAAGAATGTGTGTTCAAATGACTTCAAATCCTCACCAATTTATACTAAAACGTAGATGATGAATAGACACGTCTATTGGGCTTCTTAGCCTACTCAAGTTGCTGGTCGGCTTGATAATAATTTCATAACATAAATAAATTCATAACTTCATAAGTACTTATTGGAATCGGATGATCATTAGATCAATCCTACACCTCTCGATGAGAGGGATCCAATAAAAATATCAGCTATCATAAATAAGCTGACCCACATGGAGTTTGGCCCTAGTTTCCAATTTAACACTCCCTCTCAACTAGGGAGAACTCCATCCGGTGATCCATAAGTCCGACTGCACTATCTCGGCCATCAGTGCCCTGCACTGCTCTGCCCAACTCTGCTCAGCTCTGTTGGCTTTGCTCTGCTCTGCTCAACTCTGCTCTGCTGAACTATGAAGAAGAAGAATTGATCGAGAATGTCTCATACCATTCTCCACTGACCCGAAGTCAGTCTCAGA
>APFE030004938.1:0-40324 GCA_000404065.3 Pinus taeda
TTCAATCAGAACTATTTTAAGTCTAGTAGCAATTGGAGATTTGCATCTTGAGTAGTTAGATGTAAAGACAACCTTTCTCCATGGGGATTTGGAGGAAGAGATATATATGCAGCAGCTACAAGGATATGAGGTAAAAGGGAAGGAGAAACTAGTGTGCAGGTTGAAGAAGAGCTTGTAGGGTATAAAACAGGCTCCAAGGCATTGGTATCTAAAATTTGACAAGTTTATGTCTAAACAAGGTTATACTAGATGTCACTCTAATCATTGTGTTTATCTGAAAAAACAAAATGATGGCAGCTAAATTATATTGTTATTGTATGTAGATGACATGCTTTTTGTAGAGTCTAACATGCAGGAATAAATGTGCTCAAAAGAAAATTGGCAAATTCATTTGCAATGAAGGATTTGGGAGCTGCAAAACAAATCCTTGGTATGAGAATAACTAGAGACAGGAAAAATCGTAAATTAACATTGTCTCAGAATGATTACATACAAAAGGTGTTGAAAAGATTTAACATGCACAATGCAAAACCAGTTAGTACACCTTTTGCTAGCCATTTCAAACTTAGTAACGAAATGTGCCCAAAGACCCAAGAAAACATGGATTATATGTCTAAAGTTCCATATGCATCAGCAGTTGGAAGTTTAATGTATGCAATGGTCTGCACAAGGCCTGATATTGCACATGCAGTGGGAGTTGTAAGCAAGTACATGAAAAATCCAGGAAAAAAACATTGGATGGTAGTGAAATGGATTCTCAGATATTTGAGAGGTACCACAAATCAAGCATTATGCTTTGGTGGTTCGAACATTTCTCTACAGGGATATGTTGATGCAGATATTGTAGCCCACACATCATAATCCTTTCATGTAAACAAAGGAAATTACGGCTGGAAATTAGACAAAGTCATATTTCCTTTAAAAAAAATTCTTTTATAAAACCCTACATTTCTACTTTTATAATCTTTGCAAAGCCTTTATAAATAATCCCTTTATTATAAACCACTCACACAGTATAATGTCCCAAAACACTATTTGAAAAACTTTATAGAACCTTTTTTAAAAACTATATAAAAAACTTTATGAAACTTTATAATTTTTTTGTAAACCCTTTAATAAAAACCTTGAATTATTTTTTTTATAATTTTTTATATAAAAATAATTTATAATGAACCCCTCTTAAGAAGAACACATATCACCCTTTAGCACTCGTTAGTTTCAAACTTTAAAACAAACTTTGATGTTGTATTGAACCACGTAGTTTGCCTTGTTTTCAACTTTTTGCTTGCTTAACAGATGTGTGCACTCCCGACATAACCTAGTTGTGCAGAGAACTTGAATTTTCAAAGCATCTGAAGTTTAACGAAAATTACATAGCTTTTGTACTAATTAGGTGTGAATTTTTCACCTACTTGCGCACTTGTCACTGCTTAACAGTGTGACAATATCACTAGCTTTCTTTTCTTGTCCTCTTATCACTGACGCTACAGGCAACACAAATCTTGTCATCCTCCCTCAACACTGATACCATTTTGTCTGAAAAGTAGAGAAGGCAAGGCATAAAATAACACAAATAAATCTCAGATAATGAAAAGTAGAGAAGGCAAGACATAAACTAACACAAATAAATCACACACAATAACACGATGCTTGATGATTACAAAGAACTGAGTAAAAGATATTTAACCTTTTCCGACTAAAGACCCGCCTAAAATAACTTGACAGACAATCACATATCATTTTTTGGGATTCAAATGCATTAAGTAAGTCATTCATCTATGACCATTTCCATGAGAGGTAGTCATAACTCACTAATTTTTCATGATTTTTGAATAGGCCACTTAATACACACTGCATCGGGTGATGTTCATAGGGTGAAGAAGTGGGATTGAAACTAGCGAAATACATCACATATCATTAATCATCACTTCCAAGGTAAGTCATTCATCTATGACCATTTCCATGAGAGGTAGTCATAACTCACTAATTTCTCATGATTTTTGAATAGCCCACTTAGCACTCATTGCATCGGGTAATGCTTATAGGGGTGAAGAAGTGAAGTGAGATTGAAACTAGTGAAATAAATCGCATAGCGTCAATCATCACTTCCGAGGCTTGCACCTAGTAACCAGTGCTTCTTGAGAGGTCACCCATCCTAGATTGCATTTGGCTGAAGCACATTTAACTATGGAGTTTTCCTCACAATCAAGCCTACTTAGCTTGCTACTCCATTTGCAAAATCTTAGCAAGTATTGTGCCTCGTAAACCATTCAAGTAGAATTCCCTTCACTCTTTTGGCGAAAACCCCCAATACTTAATACAACCACATACTAAATTCAACTATAACTTAACTCAACTAGACTTGATTTAAATGGACTCCTTAAATTTGAGTAACTAACCTATTTTAAAAGAAATAGATGTGGATCATCTCCTTCGACTCTTCCATGTCGTCTGCGCTGCCACGTAACATTCACCGTACAATAATATCAAAAAAAATATATCAACCATCATCGATCTAACGTCCACAATAGCCTACGCCTCGGCTTTAATTCCCATCTGGAACAGGCGACGCACAAACTTGGACACCTCCTCCCCTCGAATGTTTTGATATGACTCCACCCTCGAAGTGGATAAAAGGTGCGATGTGTAGATCCTACGAAGGTTTCTACATCGTCGGTCATATGGATTGAGACCCAGCAGCGTGCAATCGTAGCCCAAATACTCAGTTCCGGAGAAACGTGGCCTGGAGGTGAAGTTCTCGTCGTGGGTAGTGAAACATTCCCTGGCTAACTCCAAGGACGTCACTACCAAGACCTTATAAGAGCCGAGTTGGAGGAGAATGATGTGGCCATAGCGCCGAGCGAGATGGTAAAGCATTTGATGAAGAGGTCGATTCTTGTCCAGCATATGGATGTGCCCAATAAATGGCCAGGTTAGCGGCATGTACACATGCTTTTGGAATAACAACTTTTTAGCATAATGAATATTAGAAGCATAATGATACCTGCAAAGGCAAAATCGGCCATGGCCTCCTAAGGACCTCCTTCAATTGACCTAAGTATTCTCACTATTCAAACTATAGGTAATAAAAATAAAAAAAATTTGAGAAATCTAATAGAATAGATAAAGGCAAGATATGATATCTAAAAGAATTTATAAAAAGGGAAGACAAGATATCTAAACGAATATATAAATATGCTAGATATCTAAAAGAATATATAAAAAGGCAAGGCAAAAATCCAAAATCAGTTAATGGATTGAGAGGAATCAAAATTTTTTATATGCAAATTTCTTTAGAATACAAAATATAATGTGTAGTATTTTATTGTTTAAATTGTATTTTTGAATGCTATATATAAGGTCAAATTAATGTTTTAACCATAAGTAAAAAAAAAAAAAAAAAAAAAATAAATAATAAAATTGTGATATAACATAGAAATTTAAAAATGATATGTAATATAAACAAATGACATTAAAATATTTAACATAATATATACATATATTTTATGAGCACAAATTAATTGTATTAAAATTTTATTGATAACATCATATAAAATATTTTAATAGAAACAATAAAAATATTATTAAAAAATATAAGTTGATATCAACATCAAATAGATTAACAAAGATCTTCAAATATTGATTAATCTCTTATTGAAATATTTAGAAAAGTTAAGATTAATATATATTTTTTACTATAATTATTTACAATAATATATTTTTTATAATTAATATTTCTTCTATTTAAAATATACTTTATTTTTATTTTAAAAAGACATACGTGAACTCTAGGAAAAGACAAACTAAAAGACTTACAAATCTCTCCTACAAAATTATAAAATAAACCTATAATAAATCAACAATAAATGTATAAGATACTCTTCCTAGAAAATAAAATGGGAATTAGTGACCACTACCAGCATGTCCCGATGGATCGCATATTTTGGATATGATATGGAATGGGAAAGGACAAAAGGTCATATCTATAATATGAATCGCATATGCAACTTAGATAAAAATATATACAATGGGTATAGAAATTACAATTTAGATACAAATATTTAATTATAATATGTATAGAATTTAAAATTTACATAAAAATATTTAATAGATGCATCTATTTTATAATAAGTTATCATATTTTTACTAATTAACGAGAAACATATTTCAAAAATCACTTTAATCGCCACGGTGAAGGACGCTCCTTGTGACCCGGATTCAATCTGACTTTGGCTTCGGAACCCCGGAAGCATGGCTTCAATCTGACTTTGGCTTCCACCGTGAAGGACGCTCCTTGTCAGCCGGATTCAATCTGACTTTGGCTTCACGAGAAATGATATTGGCAATATGGTTTTAAATCGTTGATGTGTCGGCTTGGCGTCTATATAAATCTGTATAGCAGTAGTCTATAACGCGACTTTTTGAAAGGCTTTTCGGCGGATTTTTCCGGTCAAAATCCGGCAGCAATTCATTGGAATCCCAAGTTTGATAGCTAGTTTCTGCACAATCAATGATTCCCAGGGGTTTTTCACGGCGCTGAATCCAAATATGCAGTTAAAAAACCATTTTAACTGCTAAAAATCAAGATTTAACCTCATTTCTTCGACCGGATTCCGTCACCGGAATCTCCAAAAAGCCGCATTATAGACAACTCCGTATAATCTGTATATGGGTCAAAATTGGAAATTCAAATTAATGCCTGTTCAGTCGTGACGCATTTTGCCGTAAATGTTGGAAAATCAAATCAAATTAATGCCTCTTTAGTCGTGACACAGTTTGCCCGTGCCGTAAAGGTTGGAAAATCAAATCAATTTCGCAATCAAATTGCAATAAGCGCGCCGCACAGCGAAACCTGTGTAGAAGATTTATCTATGAGGCTGTTTTGCCATATCCTTATTTAGTGAGCATATACCCTTACCGCGGGTTCAATCTTAAATTTGCGATGAGGGCTTTTTAAAATTATACGACGGAAATTTGTGATTAGGTTCAAAAGTCTGTTTATTTTGGAATAGAATTTTGATAATTATATTTTAATTATTAGTTTAGTAGCTTTGTTTGATTTATTGAGTTTTAGTGTTTCATTAATCGGAGATTCCGATTATTTGATCAATTATTTTCTAAGTTTTTAGGATTACGTTTTGATAATAAGTGTGAGAAATGATCACTATTAATAATTATTTTATACATAGTAGGTATTTAACTTGTATGTTTATTTAGATAACAAGGGAGCCACTGTCGTAGCTATAGTCCTTGCCGGAGAGAGTTTTTACAGAGCCATTGTTTTTACAGCGCCCAAGCCAGTGCAAGTACTGGGGTTTCAAGTGCAAGTACAGGAGATGCGTTGTGGAGCAGTCTCTGAGGACATCTCTGAAGCCTATAATTACTGCACGGTTTGAGCAAATGCACGGTTTGAGCAAATGCATCATCAAGCAGAGGAATTGATGGCTACAAGGTTTGGTCAACAACCTATCGATGTGGATCTTCTAGCGTGCGCAGAATTCACAGAGCTTGCTTTAGAGGCAGAGAGGTTAAGAAGAGAATACTCCCATTCACAGAGCTTACTTTAGAGGCAGAGAGGTTAAGAAGAGAATACTCCCATCATCTTCAATAGCTGCCATCCTTTAAAGCTTATGGTGGCCATTCAAAGCGCTGATCCCTCGGACTTTCGAAATTTCAACCTGGCAATGTGGCTGTTGAAGAACGGTCAACCTTGTGCAGGGGATGAAAATGAAGCATTAATTAAGCAGTACGTATCTGAGCAGGTGAGAGAGGCATGCATCAGTGTGTTTGGTAGACACTCTGAAGATGCTTTCCAAGTGCTTGTCCTCCATTATATAAACGAACAGGCCGAAGAAATTGTCATTGTCGTATGTTGTTGTTAGAATGATTTTTGTGCATGTTTAATGCCACTACATGTGGGATATAGGTTATTAGAATTTGACTGTTGTGCATGGTATATAGGCCTTCAAATTTGATGGTCTGCCTACACAATATTTGAGTTTATAGACGACAGAGACATCACGATGAAACAATGTAGGCTATGGCTTCGGTGTAGATCAAAAGAACTCACCAGAGTTAGGAACGAGTACACAGAGGTGGAAGGCTCCTCGCTCCTCAGATAGTCAATTTTCTGAGAGAAATAGATTTCGGGAGCGCGAGGCTCAATGTCGAATTTCTTGCAGAATGGTACCCATTTTCTGGCAAATTCTGAGGTCTCAGAGAGAGATTCAAAAGTAAGCATCGACGCTCCGTCATCAGAGACATAACAGGACACATTGTCTACAGGGTAGTCTACTGAAAGGATTGATAATACTATATTGGCAGTAACCAAAGGAGGCTCCTTCAGTGGATCCACAGTACTCACAAAGAGGTCAATAGGTGCAAGCATTGATGGTTCGCCTTCTCGTTGGTACCTGACAAAATAATACAAAGTAAGGCCTCGTCTATATTTTTGAAATGTAAGTCTATGCAGGGTATCTGGCGTTTCCAAAATAATTCCCGTTCATTTATTACAATTTAGGGCATGAGTTGATACCAAGTGCTGGTGTTTATGTTGAAGATACCTTAATGACAGTCGATCAAGATACGTTTCACGACTGATAGGCAACCACTTGGGAAACTGATCAAGAATCCATGACAAGGCAAACCAGATTTCACAAACGATAGAAGTGGCCCAGAGCCCATATGCATTCTTCACTGGATTCAGGAGACGATAGCGGAGAAAAATACCCAGCACTATCAGTCAAATTACAATGACCATTTGGTATGGATTTATTTTGCTTGAAGGAATTGGCACTTTTCGGGACAGTGGCTGCCTTGCTTCATCGGTCCTGCAGCAAAATCAAAGCTTATAAGCACAACATTCAAGCTTAGAATCATCAAACGCTGAAAATCGAAGAATTTGATCTTTCCGAACAAACTCGAAACATTCAATCATGCAGCCCAAAAGAGAGCAGAACTGAGTTTTTACATTGGCATATCGGGATCAATATAATCTTCAGGCTCATTTGGTGCAAACCCTCCATTATATTGATATCTCCCTTCCGTCATATCCAACTGGCCTGATTTGTTTTCCTTCGATTTATAACCATCACCTCGCTCCTTCCAAGACACATTCCCAAAGCCATAAGAACCAATATCCCTGTTTGGATCCATGATGATCCTTCCACTCCCTGTTTCAAAGCGACACATTCCAATACTCAACAGTGTTCGAAACTTTGAATTTCCACGTAGAATTAAATTAATTCGATAAAAATTAACAGAAATGAAGCCAATGGTTACCCGGCTCGGAGCTTGGATGCACACGCTTCAGCGTTGCAGGGTTGGCAAGCAATTGGTTGTCTGCCTAGTATGACGTTGGAATCTCCCCACTCACAACCTTAATTCAACAACTAATGCCATTAGACAAATATCATCATTCCAAGCTTCAAGCATTTGCCTTGAACTCCCTGCGCTTTGTACCTATTCTTTTAAACTTCAAACACAGATGTCCATACTTGCATAAATTTATTTTGCGCGTTCTGCTTTTGTTTTAATTTCTTTTTGAATTATTCAGTCTATCAAAACCCTGGAAGCAATTTTTCTATCTCTTGGTGTAACTTAAGCATTTGCAACAAATTATTCGATTAATTTCTAAATACATTTCTGGAATTTGGTAAAAAGCATCCTGACTCATTTTCTTTGTCACAAATTTTGTATTTTTTAGGACCTCTCTTGCATCTTGTGTCAAAACCATTTGATTACGACTTCAAACAAATTTCTAAATGTTTATTACTTCCAACAAATGCAAAGATAGTATTTGTAAAAGCCAATTTTATGCATTGCGGCAAGATTTTCTAACACTTAATCAAATTCTATGCATTCTCCAGAAATTTCGTCAAAGAAAATTCAGGGCATTGATCAGTACTGAGTGGCCGTTTACAAGTACAGGAATCTGTGGAGGAAGCTCTGGATTATGAGCAATCTGCGAATTTTCGTCGTCGGGACCTCGGCCATAGTTCATGCGTCCGTGGAGCATCGCCTCGGTGATCTGCTGCTTGTTTCTTTGCTGAGTCTCCACATTAAATTCATGTTCTATGTCATCAACGTCTTCTTCATCATCGTCACCTTCCACACGTGGACTCCCTGCAAATGCCGTACCATATGACCAAATTCGCATCATTAAAGCCATAAATCATGCTAAATTTACCATGAATGTGCAAATGCAGAACGATGGACGGTAAATTGGTCAAGAAATGGAAAATTTGATTTGAATTTGACGGTAAATTTGACAAAACTGTGCAAACTCGACCCGAATTAAACTAAATTTATCAAGAACGTTCAAATTCAACCCAAATTTGCAAAGCTAACATGGGTTATCCTTTCATACTATCGAGAACATGCACATTCAGCATAAACTCTACAAACTTTTGAAGAACTCGACTCGAATTAGAATAAATTTGCAAAGAACGTTGAAATGTAACATGAACTAGGAAATTTAGCTTGAATCGTACTTTCATATGGGCGAAATCGTGCAGATTCGACATCAAATTAGAACTTTTCAAGAATCCGACATGAAGTATAATAAATTTGTCAAGAATTTTCAAATTCAACCTGAACCAATGCTACAAATCTGCCGAGAACGTCCAAATTCAACATAAAATTTTAAAGAGTTCCAGAGCAAAAAATAACCTTTTTGACGCTTGTAACAAGTATTGCACTGCGGGCACGACTGATTTCCTTCTCGTCTCTCGTACTCATAGCACGGCCGACAGACAGGAAACCCACACTCATTACCGGCAACGAACAGCTCGCCGTCCATGTTAAGCCCGACGTCCTCGCCACAAATCTGGCAGACGTGGCCACTCAACGTGTTCAAAGGCTTCGGCTGCAATGCAACACAAGAAAACAAATTTTCTAAGTCTCAAATTTAAAATCAGCACAACAACCCGAATGTAACTCACAATGCCTACGAAAATCCAACGTCCTGTATAAATTTCCGACCTCCTCATGTCCATGGATGACCACGAACTCGTTTCTGTTATGAGAACCGGCAACCAAGCCGGCGCTGGCTTCCATTGTTAAGTTCAATTCTCTGCCAAATTCAAAAAATTTAAGCTAAAAAGTCCTGCATGAAAGCTTCGCCCCTGTGATCCAAAAAGACAAGATTCAGACACTGAATTTCTATCAGATCAGATCCATATACAGAAATTCATCGATGACGCTCAAGGTGCGAGCCATTGCCTTACTGTACTGGGACTTTTGACAGGGTTCCATACGTTGTGTAAGCTTGGGTGGTAAACACAGGCTCTGACAGGTGGTCAACATGCAAATGAACAAACGTCCAAAGGTTGATGTTGTAAGCTTAGGTGCTGGCTAGTCTTGCCGCCCCAGAAAGAACTTAGGATAAATTAAGTTGTGCGTGCAGCTTAGGTGCTGGATAGTCTTGCCGCCCCAGAAAGAACTTAGGATAAATTAAGTTGTGCGCGCATCAGGCGAAGTGAGGCGGGCAATAAGAGGGTAAACCTAAAACTTTGGTTAAAATTTTCTGGCGAGCAAAGCGCTCAGCATAAACTTTGGTTAAACAGTGAATAACCGGCAGAAATACATGGTCAACCCGCAATTTAATAGCCAGTCAACGTCCTATCGAATGCTATAGTCCCTGGTATGCCGGAGGCTGGGACTAATAAGATAATTGTATGAAGGGTTGAATTGTTCTAGTATTTTATGGATTCTAGTAGATAGCTAACTCTACAAATTCATTTTGTAATTAATCAATAGATCTCAAACTTTTTGGATATGTTATGGATGATGATAGTATAATCACCCACTATAACTATGTACTACAACTTAATAAACATTGTTCATATTTAGTATATTTTTATCAAGCCTATGTTATGATCTAAGCTATTCTATCTTAGAGCTTCATAGATCCAAGGTTAAGATGAGTTTAGATTAAGTATTTGATAGCTTTCTCTTATCTACAACCAAACTTATATCTATGAGAATGATACATTACACAAGTGGCTCTTTTCCATTTAGATTTCTCTCTCTCACTATCTAAAATTTTAAATTCCTTCCCTATTTACCAAACATGCCCACCCCAAGCCATCCATAACCACATAAATACCACTAGAAGTTGTGACCATTAGTCACTACAACTTTAGGTTTATAGTTGACAGTGAAGGCTTATGACACCATTTTCCAATGTCTTTGTCAAATTTAATAACCATACTCCATTAGATAAAATTATCTTGCATTATCCTGATTTCTTGTTTGATTAAAAAGAAAAATAGAATTTTGATTATTTTGATGGGTTGAATTTTTGTGTTTCCCTTTGCAAATTTTGTCAAATTTGGATTTCAATATCATTCATCATAGACATCAAACAAATAAACAAAAACTTATATAACAACACATTATTATTAAAAAATCAAGAACAATAGGTAATTCATTGTACATGTCTAAAATTGTGTACCAATATTCAAAATTCGCCCAATTGGACATATTTTACTACATAACACATCATGCCCAAGAAACATAATGATACCATATTCTTATAGGCATGATGTAATGATACATCATGCCTAAGGTACATAATGGGTCCCTAGTGGAACATCACCACTCTCAACACTACTAGGCATATCTCCAAATATGGCCTTACTCTTCTCGGGGCTCGAGAAAACCTAAGTCTTCTTATATCAAGAAGCTACAAACTTTTCTAGAAAGTAGAAAGGAAACCATATTCATATATTTTATTTTCAAAATTTAAGGCATCTAGTAATTTTCTCACATACATGACATGTTCATCACGAGATTTACTGAAAATTAAGATGTCATCTAAGTAGACTATAACAAACTCATTAAGAAATGGTCTCAATATATCATTCATCACATGCATGAAGGTGGTAGGAGAATTACATAAACCAAAAGGCATAACTAACCATTCAAACAAACCTTGTTTTGTCTTGAATGTTGTCTTCTAAATGTATCCTTCGGCAATTCTAATTTGATGGTAGCGACTCCTTAAGTCCAACTTAGTAAAATACTTTGCATCTTTCAATTGATCAAGTAAATAATCTATTCTAGGTAGTGGGTAATAGTTCTTTACCGTAAACTTGTTCAATGCATGGATATCCACACACATGTGCCATGTTCCATCCTTCTTTGGCACCAAAACAATAGGTGACCCACATGACTAATAACTTGGAGTGATGATCCCTTTATCCAACAACTCTTGAATTTTTTTTTTTAATTTCTGCACTTTCCATCATTGACATTCTGTACATGCCAATGTTAGGAAGAGGACTATCTTGCTGCAACTCTATATCATGTTGGATTCCTCTCTTGGAAGGAAGTCATTTTGGTTCCTGAAACATCTCATCATATTGGTTAAAAATGTCAACCAATTCAGATTTCAATCTTGAGTCACAACCTTGAAAATATTCATTATCAATATCATTCTTGGGTTTGATCATTAGAAGCACAAAATTCTTACTAGAATTCACTAGTCTTTTCATCTGCCCCACATTTACAAGTAAAAGATTTAGTTTCTTGCTATGGGCTCTTACAATGTATTCTACTCCATCTTTTAACAAATGGTATTTGTTTTCACGTCTATGGAATATAACATTTCTATCATAGAGATACGGGTTGCCCAAAACTACACCACATATGTCTAATGGCACAACATCAAGTTCCACTCCATCTATGAAATTTGCAGTAATGGTGAATTTCAATCAACACTTTCAAGTTACTTGCAACTGTGGATTGTCACACACCCATCCTAATGGATATGGCTTATGGTGTGGAATGGTTTCCAAGTTTAAAATTTTGACAATGTTTTCAGAGACGAGATTGGCTTGAAAGCCACTATAAAAAAGAGTATCAATTTTTATATGTTTTGAGATTACCCTTATGTGAAAAAGTTATATCCTCTTCTTTTCATTTGGAGTTTCATTGTGTAAATTTGAAGTACTAGTGCTAGCAATGGATTTGTTTCCTTTTATACCCATGGCTGTAATTTTAGTTTCATCACCTAAATCGGATCCCAAATCCTATTGAGTGGTTGCAGTTGTCTTTTGTTTTCCCTTGTTTTTGAATTTCTTTAGTTTCATCTCAAGATGAAGCTTCCAATAATGATATTGACCATGACCCTCTTTGGAATAATGCTTGCATGTTATTTTCTCTCCTTCCTTCTTAATGGATGCATTTTTCTTTACTTCGCCTTTGAAGCCCTTTTCTTTTCCTTTACCCTTAAACGACTTCTTAATACCCTCTTCTGGAGTATTCTTTTCTCTTGCCTCAAGATGACTGGCTTTCACACAAACCTCATCTAGATTATTGGGATTAACATAAGGATAGTATGCATTAGGTAATTGTGTAAACCCCCTATATCCTTCAACAACGTGTCTTGTAATTACAAATTGACACCTAACATTAGAGATCTTCTAAATTCTCAGGTGTAATCTTGCATAGTTTGACCTTTAAGTTGTCTAAAGTTCTGCCAATTCATGATGGCTTTCTACATATATGCTAGATTGTAAAATTGTCTTTTAATTGCAGCTATGAAATCAGACCAAGAAATTGAGATCTTACCATGTTTTTTAATCTCTTCTTTTGTCTTGGCTTCCCATCATACTGGTGTTGCACCTTCCAGTCTCAAGGAAGCTAGCTGAATATTTGTGTCATCATCTTGAAGGTTTTGAATTTTGAAATAGACCTCCAACTGACGAACCCAATTGTCAAGCTTCTATACATTCACTTCATCATTATACATGGGCAGTTCAAATTTAACATCAATTTTTAACAGGGGTGTTTCACCAGTTCCATTTGAGGTATGTTGATGAGTATGAGTAAGGGTTGTTGTTACACAACAATTTGTCACCGTCCCTGTTACCCCTTCTCCTGCATCTTGTAGGACTCATTCCGGGACCTATGAGAAGTGACATGACCTGGAAACACTTGCATTGTATTCCCCTAAGTATGAACTTCATTTGCCCTGAAGGCATATCCTGCAAAAAACCCATAAAAAAAAACATTTTTCCATTGGCGCGGTTTCACTATGCATTACTCGCGCCAATGGGGAAATCCTCCAAAGAGGGCATGCCAGCTGGCGCTCTGTCTCAGAGTCGCACTCGCGCCAGCCAAGTTGGGTAATGTTTTTAACAAACAAACATCCGAAGGTTCTTCCTAACCCACTCTTGAACTGAATCTATCTTGAGTTGGTTTGGTTTGGCTTCGAATCTCCATAGAGGGGAAGTGGTTTGCCACCTCTCATGGAAGCTTCTTAGTGATAAAGCCAATCCCATGAATATTGTGGATGATCCTAACTCCTTCTCCTCCATCTATAAAAGCTTGTCCTTTTGCCTTTGACAAGCTAGTTCTAGAGTTCCAAAGATTGAGAATTGTTAAGTTCATGCTGCAAGAAGCCTTCTTCATTCCCATAAGGCTAAATCTAAAGTAACGAGATTCTTGTCCAAGTAACCAAGGAGAGAGAGGCTTGTTCCCCATTCCCAACAATCTTTGCAAGACATGTGCTGCTGATCACCCAGCCAAAGGAGGATTTGACGTCAGAACTATGGTTGTATTCTTCTTTGTTTATCAATAATAGACGACTATTATTATGGTTCCACTCTTATTGTCTTTTGTAATGATGATTGAGTTATATCCCTTCTGACTGATATATAGTTGCATCTATTGGATTTTATGCTTGTGTTTGTGTCATTCTTTGCATGTACAGGTGTCCATTCATGGAGATCGTGGGGATCGTGACCAGCCGGAGCAAAGGAACGGGAGCGTCAACTCTTCTACAAGCACTAGTGTTGGAATCTAGGTAGGCCCTCATCATTGGTCTTTAAGTTGCAATTAGGAACTTGCATGGTAGCGTTGTTTGATTGTTGCTAGACCCAATTTGGGCTAGTAGGGATCGCCTCTGTCCACAGAGGGGATTTACCTCCACAACAATTTGGTGACTCCGCTGGGGAACCAAGCTTTTGTCTTATTGTTTGATTTGTCTTGTTGTTTGATTTGTAAACTTTAGATGGAGCCTGAAGTACGGCCAGATAGCCTTCGAAACGTTATTGCTCTGCATTAGCGAAGTAGATCAACGCCACTTCAGTCCATCTCCTGTTTTGTTTACGAACTGAATAGCTTAGAACTTGTCTTGTTTCTTGGCTTTTCCTGCTTGGTTAGACTTCTGGGTTGAGTTCTTGTGCTGCTTCTCATCCCTTGGTGTACCTGGTTACTGTTGGCCTAGCTTTGTCTTGCTCATTTTTTATTTTTGCATAGCAAACTTGACTGGCGTTCTTTTATAGCATTACAGTCACGCCAATTGGCGCTAGTTGCTCATTGACAACCCACGCCAATCCCTAAAAGGCGCTAGTTGCTCATTGACAACCCACACCAATCCCTAAAAGGCGCTAGTTGCTCATTGACAACCCACGCCAATCCCTAAAAGGCGCTAGTTGCAGCTTGACAGTCGCGCCAGGCCTGGGAACTTTTGAAGTTTGCTTGGTTCTGAGCCTCCTGAGCTTGGTTTTTGTTCTGGGTACCTTTTTTCGACTACTTGAGTGTGTTGGAGTCTTGTTTGACTGGTTTTGAGTCTCTTTTTTGAGAAATTCTTAATTTGATTTCCTTTGGTCATTACTTGGAGGTTTGTCTCAGTCTTTTCAGAATTTTGCATCTTTTTGCTTTTGTTTTTGCTAAATTGTGTAAGAGTGTTAATCACCTTTGAGTGTCTTTATTTTTTGATCTTTGGAACTCTCACCCAATTTTCTTGATTTGCACTTGATTGGTTCTTAGATTACATTAGAATCATATTGTGTTTGAGAATTCTCTTGCATGGATCACACTTGCATAATTAGAATTCTCATTTCCAGAATATGAATGAAAAATGTGCATAGATTACATTCGCATACTTTTCAAGTGAATTATGCATAGATTACAATTGCATAGTTTACATTCTGAAAAATCAATCACAGATTTAGATCAGTTTTCTTTGATTTGAATTTACATATTTTTATGCTTGTTTTAAACACACAAAAATAAAAATAAAAACTGTTTTGGAATTGATTTGCATTAGTTTTTCTTGATGAAATTAGCGCATTAGAGAATTTGTTACATTTTCTCTTAGTGATAAATTTTTTGCATTGTTGGAAGTGAATGGAAACTCTCTCCTTACTTTAGTTAGCATTCATCGAATGAAATGATATATTGTGGCATATAGTTTGCATTTGGGAAATTTTGAGACATTACATATAGTAAGGCCTAAAAACTGAAACATAATCCAAGATCAACTTTAAAATGAACTGAATGAATCTAACAATGCATTGGCACATAACGCGCACTTTTTAGAGGTCTAGGCTAGAGACTTGCTTCGGCGTCGTTAAACCTAGTCACTTTTGTTTCCACTCAAGGTTGGGTGATATCTCCTTCTGTGACTCAATAGTGGTCTAGTACGGAATTGTGCTCCCACGTACTGTCGAGTATATGGGGAGACCCCACTAGGTTATCATCCTTTATCCATAGGAAGCTGTGTCTACCGCCTTACGACCCGTAACGCACCAAACACAACATTCAGGAAGATTGACTGCCGTACGGAAAGTCCTTGGTTTTCATACGATTGCCAAGGTGTATATGTAGTTTTACGGATTGTCTGGTAAACCTTTTGCCTAGTTTTCCAGAGTAGTCACTTTTGATCCTTTTCGAACTCCCTAAAAGAAAAGGCTCATCTGAGAATTTATCACTTCGGGCACCTTAAACATTCGAAGGCGACTAGAGTCATCTTTTTGTCCTTTTCTCGACTCTTTAAAGATGAAAAGGTCAAGTTATGTCCTTGTGTCTTAAAATTTATTCGCCCGCGATCACACACCCCATTAGATTTTGTTTATTGGCCGTTTGATTGTGTGTCTTGACTCTTTTTCGGCCCCGTGTGTGTGATTTTAAGTTTTGGATGGCAACTTTTCCAGAGTTCACCAACCCAGGAATCCCCTCTAAATGGAATCCTGGTCATTTTCCTCCTTTTGGGAATGTTGGTGCTCCTTACATGGCAACGTTGTCCCTTTCTGGGTTAACTATTGGGTTGCCTATTTGGCTTTTCTCAAGTACTGGTCAATCAGTTCCTCCACCCGAACAACATCATGTTGATTCCGAGGTGGACCTCTCCCCTTTTTCACCTGTTTCTACGTCCTCATCTTCTACTTCGCCTGGTTGAAGTCTAGATTCAAGTAACCAAGTGGCTAAGAAGAAGAAGAAGAAGAAGACGAAGAAGAATAAGTCTCATAAGCGAGAGGCTAAACATGCAACTAAATCCCCGAGTACAGCTCAGGTCAGAACTCCTTTTGCTCCTCTGTGGATGGTTAAGTTTCCTTGTAAATTATGCAAGGGAGACCATCTTCTTCGTGATTGTCCTAGCCTTCCTAGGATCTTAGAAGTATGGTCTCACGATCCGGCCTGCCCCTCATTGTCCTCTGAAGCTCATGGCGATGCTACCCTATCAACTGGCAATGGTGAGAAGAAAGGGAAGATTCGAGTCCCCTATAGGCTATGTGAAGGCAACCATCTCCTTCACCTTTGTCCACTCATGGATAAAGCTTCTGCTGTTTTGGAAAGTCTCGCAGCTTCTTCACCCCAACTCCCATTGTTTATCAGAGGCTCTCTTCAGATCCTCTCCCTATTGACAAAGAGATTGATTTAGATCCTTCTCTTGTTCATCCTCCTCTTTCCGAACCTAGCTGTGCTAAGCCTGTTTGGGACCAACCATTGGTCGGAGAGAGTTTCAACTTGGGTTCACCACCTGTTGATCACTCTGCTTTGAAAGAGCATCATGCTCATGTTCTTCTCGTCTCGTCAGGTTCTCCTGACTCCGAGAAGGACTCTCCTATCCCAGCTAATCCCGAGAGTCCTTCTTCGGTTCCTATAGAGCAGGGGGAAATCATACGATTCCCCCACCAAGTAGTTTAGTTGTTTCCTTCGACTGGAGTCATTTGACCGCCTTCTGCCTTCCATCCGATGTGCCTTTTCAGATTACAGTACATGCCTATGATAAGGCAATACCTGGCACTGTATTGGATGAGGGTGCATCTGTGAGTCTTATGCCTTCCACTGCTTGGCAGGCATTGGGCTCCCCACAGCTTGTGCCAGTTGTACAGAATCTGCTGGCGTTTGACGGGGGAACCAGTCAACCATTTGGGATCCTTCCAAAGCTCCCTATTACTTTGGGAGGCAAAACCGTCTATATCGATGTACTGGTTACCCAAGGTGCTTTAGATTTTAGTCTTCTCCTTGGTCGTGACTATGTTTATACTACGGGGGCCCTTGTCTCTTCACTTTTCCATGTGGTTTTCTTCCCACACGATGGAAGAATCGTGACTATAGATCAATTATCGTTCTTTAGTCCCCCGGTGCCTCCTGCCCAATTGTCATCCCCTCCTGGTTTTTATCCACCGGTTGTATCTACTCCACCGCAGGTCAACTATGTGGCTATTTCTCCCGTGCCTGTATCCAGTGATGATGTCGTCATGCATAGTGTCCTGGGGGCATTGGGTCCTGACTTCCAAGATGTGATCCTTCCACCGCGAGTGGCACTCTTGGAAGCTACGAATTCCTGTTCATTATGATGAAGTTCAGTCGGAGCATAGTTCGCTTTCCTATGTCAAGCTCCTTAAAAAATGAAACTAGGTCTGGTCGGAGCAAAGTTCGCTTTCCTATGTCAAGCTCCTTAAAAAATGAAACTGGGTCTGGTTGAGCATAGTTCCTGATCTTGTGTGAAACTCGTTAAAAAATGAAACAAAGGTTATGAGGATAGTTCTTTTCCTGTGTCAACCTCATTAAAAAATGAAACAACTCCCTTTCCAAATTGAGTCTTTTGATTAAGATCTCGTAAAATACAAGTCGAGTCTTTCCAAGATCTCGAAAGTGAACCTTCATTCCATCCATTTATTGAATGCAATGAATCTTGGGGGGCATGTACCTCGTTTTGCGTCATTATGCTGGGGCATGCGAACTTATAACAAGCATAGTTTTTCGTTCCAAGCTTGTGTAACATGTGAACCGAATCCAAGCAGAGTTCTCCCATGGTTCAAGCTTGTGTTAAACTGAACCATACCCGTGTACATTTGTGGATTGCCATTTTTATCGCTCCTTCTGTAGATGAGCCTTGGTTTTTTATCCTTGCCCCCTCTTTTGGCCGTCATTGCTTTCACTTGCTTGTTTTCCTTTCTTGAGGGACCACAGTTAAGAGTGGTTTTGTTAGCCAGCCTCTTGACCATTACATGTTTTGAGCAGTTCCACCATTGCCGGAATCAGTTGCTACCCTTTATACCACTCGTTCCTCTAGGACGAGTCACCTTTAAGCTATTTTCTAACTCGTAAAATATGAAAAGATTGCCGAGTATTTTTCCCTTTTTGACTCGTTAAAGAGAATAAAAATGGAGGTCTGCTTTCAACTCTTTTCTTACCGTCTAAATATGAAAAGGTCACCGAGTTATTCCTCTTGACTCGCTAAACGTAAATAAGAGGCGGTCATCTTTAAAACTCTTTTCCGACCGTGTAAAGATGAAAAGATCGTCGGGCCCTTGTCGTTTCAGGCTCGTTAACGGTTACGAAACGACGTGATTTCGATCGTTTTTTTACTTTTTCAAGTCGAGATCACTAATCATGAAAAGTACTCCTCGATCATAATGGTCGGGCGGTTCTTTCGAGCATTGTTTTATACTTTTTCGGGCTCGAGAGACACAACTTTAAAAAAAAGGACACCCTTGGTGTTTACTTTTCCGCTATCTTTTCAAACTCTCTAAACAAGAAAAGACGTCGATTTCTTCCTTTGTCAAAATCGTTAAAACTTAATTACATCGGATTCCGTCAAAATGATGGCTTACAAGCATATGCTATCCCCGTCACACTTGTCATAAAAAATAATCGGGGTACTCGCCAGCAATGGTGGGGAAAATGGAACCAGAATTATTGTCGTGTCGGTAGTATGTTGCTCTTGAACATGGCACTTGTCTGCATTTGTGTTTGGATGGGGACATCTCATCTCATTTTTCATTTGCTTCCATGGGTTTGGGTGATCCTGTTAGACCTCTCATCTGCTTGTTGCCTTGTCACCATGACCTCTGATCATTTGATGTCAAATACTGCCAAGTCCACTGTCGTGCCACCGATATGTTCAAGAGAAGTTGACCTATGCAGAATAATCAACCTCCCTCTGATAACTCACATAATTCTGATTCACAAAACGCATTATCCCCCTCTATCTCATGTCGATGATGTGGGAAACACTATGGCCCACCTTCGATCAAGGGCACTTTATGCAACTTCAGCTCATTATCCAGGAAGTTGACCTAGAGACTCCCTTCAGGTGCCTTGGAGCCTGCATGCCTCAATGGCAGGTTCTTCGTGTTTGACATGAGGTTTTCATCGTTGGCCTCCGATCGAATGATTCTACGGGTGTTCGACACCAACTCACTGATTCGCACGCCGTAGATTGTACCTATAGTACCTTGAGGACCATTGTCATTATTGGTGGTACCTCTCACGTCTGTTAACAATTTTCATCATTGATTGGTAATCAGACGATGTTCCTGCATGTTCGACTTCGACTCCCATGTTCGCATGCTTGAACTTGTACTTTGTTCGGGTAGAGATGGAGCGCAAGACCTTGGATTTTGTCTGTTGGGATCCAGGTTGTGATTTTGTGGATTATTATGATTATTACATGACTCATTCACCGGATGGCTACGACCATGCCTGAGTTTGTTTATCGATCCTTGCTAGATGGTTGCGTCCATACCTTGGATCTAGATTTTTATGTACTCTGCTATGGATGGCTGCGCCCATACCACATACATCATGTACTTGAGATATCAGTTGTATTTCTCCACGCAAGTTCTCCGGTGGCAGTGTTTTCGATTGGCGATGTTCTTGTAAAGAAATTCACCCCTCTCTCTCTCTCGGGCCTCATGCTTTAGGGGGCATCTGTTACACAGCAATTTGTCACTGTCCCTGTTACCCCTTCTCCCGCACCTTGGAGGACTCATTTCAGGACCTGTGAGAAGTGACATGACTTGGAAACACTTGCATTGTATTCCCCTGAGTATGAAATTCATTTTCCCTGAAGACATCTCCTGCAAAAAACCCATAAAACAACCCTTTTTCCATTGGCGCAGTTTCACTGTGCATTACTCGCGCCAATGGGGGAAATCCTCCAAAGAGGGCGCGCCAGCTGGCGCTCTGTCTCTGATTCACACTCACGTCAACCAAGTTGGGTAATGTTTTTAACAAACAAACATTCGAAGGTTCTTCCTAACCCACTCTTGAACTAAATCTATCTTGAGTTGGTTTGGTTTGGCTTCAAATCTCCATAGAGGGGAAGTGGTTTGCCACCTCTCATGGAAGCTTCTTAGTGATAAAGCCAATCCCATGAGTATTGTGGATGATCCTAACTCCTTCTCCTCTATCTATAAAAGCTTGTCCTTTTGCCTTTGACAAGCTAGTTCCAGAGTTCCAAAGATTGAGAATTGTTAAGTTCATGCTGCAAGAAGCCTTCTTCATTCCCATAAGCCTGTTTGACCTCTCATCTGCTCGTTTCCTTGTCACCATGACCTCTGATCATTTGATGTCAAATACTGCCAAGTCCACTGTCGTGCCACTGATATGTTCAAGAGAAGTTGACCTCTGCAGAATAATCAACCTCCCTTTGATAACTCACATAATCCTGATTCACAAAACACATTATCCACCTCTGTCTCGTGTCGATGATGTGGTAAACACTATGGCCCACCTTTGATCAAGGGCATTTCCTGTCTACTTCAGCTCATTATCCAGGAAGTTGACCTAGAGACTCCCTTCAGGTGCCTTGGAGCCTGCATGCCTCAATGGCAGCTTCTTCATGTTAAACGCGAGGTTTTCATCATTGGCCTCCGATCTAATGATTCTACGGGTGTTCGATGTCGGCTCACTGATTCGCACGCCGTAGATTGTACCTATAGTACCTTGAGGACCATTGTCATTATTGGTGGTACCTCTCGCGTCTGTTAACAGGTTTCATCATTGACTGGTAATCAGACGATGTTCCTGCATGTTTGACTTCGACTCCCATGTTCGCATGCTTGAACTTGTACTTTGTTCGGGTCGAGATGGAGCGCAAGACCCTAGATTTTGTCTGTTGGGATCCAAGTTGCGATTTTGTGGATTATTATGATTATTACATGACTCATTCACTGGATGGCTACGGCCATTCCTGAGTCTGTTTATGTTGTATATCTAAACCGGAAATATTATGATAATAGAAATAACCCAAGAATAACAAGATAGAAATAGATAGAAATGCTTCTTTATTATTAAACCCTTAAGGTAGGGCAACACCATACATTCACTCCTTAAGGAAGGAGAATACTCCACAAGCCATATGCCTATTCATACAAGAATACTTCTCTTCATATCTCTCCATGTGGAGTCTCCAGCCTCTATATAGGCCTCATACATACAATACCATGCATCATTACCATGGTTTCCTCATACAATCAACTAATACCATGGGCCCCTTACATTATTATTAACTACTTGTGGTCCCTTACATGACATGGGTTAACCACCTTATTTATTACTATGGCCCATCCCATTATTACATTATTACCTTGGGTACCTCCCTCGGTACCCCATATTACCCCCCTATGTATATAACATTCCACCCCCCTTAGCATGTTTCGTCCCCGAAACATGGGAAGAACACAAATAATAAGATCTACTCAAAAGAGTAGTCCACTGATACCATGCACGTGCACCTAGCCATCCAAGAGAAAGGTGAACCCTCGATCTCGTTGGTGCCTCGCTCGCTTGAGATGGAAGTTGACCGTGGTAGCTCTTCTGTGTTGATGTGTAGTAGGTGGATCTTCGCTTCTCCCTATCTATCTTGTGGGCGTTGTTGTCCTTGTGACTAACAGGTTGCCATCTTGTTGGTTGTTTTCTTGCGGGGTGATGTGGGTGATGATATGTTGAAGTTGTACCCCACGGTGTCTTCTTATTTAATTCACCCTGCTGAGGTGCCTGTTGTGGTGTCTTCTTTTCCAATATGACTTCAACCACTGAGTCCTCCTCTGATGTATCAGCACCTGTAACCTTGTCTGCTTCCGCCTCTGTTTGTGTCTGATTGTCGACCATCAACTGCTCATCATCTGATATGTCAAACCCTGGAACATCTTCTGCTTCAGCCTCCTTGGACTCTATCTGTTTATTAATGGAAATATCCTGTAACGTAATTTTCTTCTTTTTATACCAGAGCTTCAAGAATTTCTTTTGTCCATTAATATTGATAGTACCTACTGATTCCATCCAAGGGTATCCCAAAACAACATCTATGTTATCCATATCTGAAGCATAAAAATCACTATGCAACACATACTTATCCATTGAAATCTTCAAATACTTGTACGTTTGAACATTCTCATCATCAACTTGTATATTTTCAATGTTTTTTGTTGGAACTTGCAATTGTTTTGCCAAATTAACATTGATGAAATTATGCTTGCAACTAGGATTTATAGAAACAATGATCTTCTCTTTCTGAATCAATCCATGAACCTGCAATAAGGATATACCATTAGGAAATAGCCCCTTATGTGTTTCATTCTCCTTTTCTCTAGCTTTAGACCATTTGTCCAAAAGGACTTTTTCAAATTCTGCATCTGAAAGTTTGGTCAACTGCTTGCCGCCAAGTGAGACCCACCATTTTGTAGCCCCATCTTTTAAATTAAACCACACCCTCCAATATCGCCCATACATATGCTTTAGTTCCTTTATGAATTCTTCAATAGTCGGACCATCATCGTTTCCTGTAAAAGTTTCCTTGCTAGAAGCCATGAAGGTTTGAAAAAATCCACTTACTTGGCTAAACTTTGAGAATATCACAGTTTCGTCAATATTGCTCAGAATCTCTATTATAACATGTTTTTGGAAATGTAACAACCATTCTGCATCTGCCCATGTGATAGAAATCCTGATCCTGGCACTAGAATTCCAGATCTGTGCTGCTGCTCTCCCGCCGTCACCCAAAATTTCTGAAAAAAGTGCTGATTTTAAATCAGCGATATCTCCCTCATCCGGACTCCGATTCGCCTGATTGTTTTTTTGAAATTGGGTGTTTTTTCACAAAGATTCCAGATCTGCAATTAAATCTTGTAGATCTTGCACCAGGACGTCTAGATCTGCGCCGCAAATGCGCTGCCCTGAAAAATTGTCTCCAACCCTACTGATTTTTAGATCAGCGATATCTCCTTCATCCGGACTTCGATTTGACCGATTTTTTTTTTGAAATCGGCTATTTTTTCACAAGGAATACAGATCTGCAATCAAATTTTTCAGATCTTGAACCAAAACGTACATATCTGATCTGCAAACTCGCCACCCTTGAAATCCTGCAAAAAGTAAAAAAAAAATTCCACTTTTGTGCCCAAGAAAGTGCTCTGATACCACTTGTTGTAGATCTAACCCGGAAACATATGAAAATATAAATAAACCCAAGAATAACCAAATCTGAATAGATAGAAATCTTCTTTATTATCAAAACCCTTAAAGTAGGGCAACACCATACATTCACTCCTTAAGGAAGGAGAATACTCCACAACCCATTCATACAAGAATACTTTTCTTCATGTCCCTCCATGTGGAGTCTCTAGCCTCTATATAGGCCTCATACATACAATACCATGCATCATTACCATGGTTTCCTCATACCATCAACTAATACCATGAGCCTCTTACATTATTATTAACTACTTGTGGTCTCTTACATGACATGGGTTAACCACCTTATTTATTACTATGGCCTATCCCATTATTACATTATTACCTTGGGTACCTCCCTCGGTACCCCATATTACCCCCCCTAGGTATATAACATGTTGGGCTGATATCCATCTCTACAAAACTGATGAATGTAATCTTTTACGGATTCACCCCCACGAGCGAATCTTGAAAGTGAAAGAGGGGAACCACGCCTCGACAACCCCGTCAGAAAGTAAATGTCCTCGATTGTCAATGGAATGGATTTACCTCTAATACGGAATACCTGGTCAATCGAATCCCAAGCATAGAGAAAATACGGCAACAAACTGATTTGTTGCCTCATGCTGGATATGTGAAAGAACTTCAGCAAGCCACAGTTTCTTAATGCAGCAACTATGCCTAGGTCATGTAAAGAAATCATGTCCTCTTCTTCATGTTCATATTCATGCCATGTGACAACCATCTTGATCCAACAAAATCTGAAATGCAAACAAAAGATGAGTTAGGATCCAAATTTGAGCAAAAACAAGAAAAAATTTGATGAAAAATCATTGTGTAAAGATGTCCTTCTGTGCCCATCGCACCTTTCCTTTGAGCAAGGTGGGATGCATACTGACTGGCCAGTTGGCAGCTCAATATGAATCGCACCTTTCGATACTAGCAAGTTTTGATGATTGGGGAACGAGATCTTCAAACCCCAAGGGCCTAGAAATGTGAAACAACTTGCTCAGAATCAAAGAAGGATGGAATGAAAATGAAGAGCTCAGGGTTAGCTCCTACCTGGTCCTGATGGTGCAGAGAATTGTCTAGCAGATCTCCCAAAATCAACTAGTGTAATTTGAGGGGGAAAACCACTCCAGAGCTCCAAAATCCCAAATTTGAAATAGAATGATGAAAATGAAAGGTAAAGCTACTTTTTATGTTTACTATTCATGTACTTCAAGTAAAATGTTAGTTTTAATTCATTTTTCATACGTATATATGTATTTCTAATCAGTTTGATGGAGTGATTGAGCAGATTGAATGACTGACAAAAGAATATGATGTGCTAAATAGTGAATTAAACATTTTTTACCACCAACTGAACATATGTTATCTCTTGGTTCAAGCTCGTTAAAATATAAACCTACCTCTGAGCATATGTTATCACATGGTTCAAGCTCATTTAAAAATAAACCTACTACTGAGCACAGTTCCCCACAGTTCAAGCTCGTTAAAAAATGAACCTGCCATCGGTAAATAACCTTTGTGATTGCCATGCTATCAGCCTTTTCAGCCCTAGTTGTGTTCTTGCCATCACCTCCATCCTTCTAGCCGATCATACGCTTCCACTTGATTGTTTACCCTTTTGAGGAAAAACTACGACGAGTTGTCCTGTTAGCCAACCTCTTCACATCACCATGTTTTGAGAAGCTCCAAGCTTACCCGAAACCAGTTGCTACCATAAACACCACTCGTTCCTAAAAAACGAGTCTCCTTTAAACTCTTTTCAGACTCATTAAATATGAAACGATTATCAAGCTATTGGCCTTTCCAGCTCGCTAAAGTGATTGGAAGTGCTATCCCTCTTGTATATTTTAATATTTTTCGGACCCGAGGGATTATCTCACGGAAATTTTTGATCGCTTGTCTTTTCAGCTCGCTAAAGTGATCGAAAAGTCATCCCTTTTATATTATTTTATCCTTTTTCGAACTTAAGGGATTATGCTACGAAAAAGAACTGTTGGAGTTTCCTTTTTATCCCTTTTCAAACTCTCTAAACATGAAAAGGACCGAGTTGTCTTTGTCATTAAACTTGTTAAAACAATAGCAACAAACTTGTCCACCTAGACAAGAACGAGTTTCACTGTCGTTAGAATCACTAAAATATAGCGACAGGTTTGAGCGAAGGGCAAATTATAGAACAAGAACATGTTATCCTCCTCAAGCTTGACAAAAATAAAGAGGTACTGGTCAACAATGACTGGGGAAAAGGGGAAGAAAACTTGAAGAATTTTATGCTAGCAGGTCACTCTTAAACATGACACTTTCACTCCATCACCATGATTGAGTCGGGTTGGGTTATTCCGTTCACTGGTCAGTTCCCCATTGGTCTTCCACACCATCCATCTGTTGGGGTTAACGCTACCAATCCATCTCAGTGTCACTAATATGTTCAAGAGAAGTCATTCAGTTGAGAATCCACCATCCAGTTAATGCTTCATCCACTGCAATACCTTCACCCTCCATTTTTCATGATCGTCATTCCTGAACCTTGTGTCGTCAGATCGTTTTCACCTCTAGAAAATCATTTGCTTCATTTTGTGTCGTAGATGTGGGATACATTAAGGCCCTCCTACAATGGGTCACTTCTTGTTGACATCAACTCATTATCCAAGAAGTTGACTTAGAAACACCCCTTTCAGTACTTTGAAGTTTGCATGCCTCAATGGCAAGTTTCTCACTTCCGGCAACAGGTTGACATCAATGGCCTTCGACTGAAATATTTTGTGTGGTGTTCAACATCGGATCATATATTCACACCACATGAATTGTGCTATAGTACCTTGAGGGTCATCATCATTATCAATGATTCCTCTCGCGTCTGTTAATAGCTCACATTATTGGATGGTAATCAGGCAATGTCTTTCCATGTTCGACTTCAGAACATCTCTTCACATGGATCGACTTGTACATCGGGCGAAGATTGAACGAGTTTGAAGACCCTAGATCTAGTTTCATCCATCTGGGCTGTGATATATTCAGGGATATAAAGACATCAAATGTACACAAAATTTGCACAGATGGTCATCCAAGCCAGGGATGATGACTCCACATTTGAGGAATCACCAGTTTGCATATGTAGACGACTATCTTTTCTATGTACATGAAATGAATTTATAAAGTTGAGCATGGGAATGCCCGCCTCAACTAGATCATGAAAATTATATTATGATGATGTATTGTATTATATCTTATACAGGTCACCTTCCAGTTTCGAAAACCTCGGATCCTCATGATAAAGCATTTCACCCGACATCAAATATTTACAACTTCATGCTTTAGGGGGCAACTGTTATAGAAATATTTGGGCACTACAACCCCAATATTATATGTTGATAAACTAGGGCTCTTTAAACCCTAAAAGTTTTTTTTCATACCCTAAAGGATTATGGTCAACTGATTATATCATTCCCCAAAAGTTCCACCTAAAAAACCATCCAGAACTAGCCAAAACTAGACCATACTGACTACTCCACTGTCAGGGTGCGATGCATATTGACTTCTACACTAGCCAGGTGTGATGCATACTGATGACACCTTCTGAAGGGTGCGATGAGAGAGGATGGACAAATGTCTGAGACAGTTTGCTAAGTGGATGCTCATGGAATCTTCTAGAAACTTCTCCTATGACACTTGCCTCTCTGAATTCGCCCAGGGATGAGTAAGAGATCCAAGAAATCTCCAAGTGGAACCAAAAAATATAAGTGGAATGACACTAATCAAAACCCCATAGATGACTCACACCCTTGCACACATCTATAAATAGATCCCTCATCTGAGAGATCTAAAGGCTGGAATTTTGTAATTTGCAAGGAAGTCCTGATAGTTTGTGGTGGAGAAAGAGCATTGTCTTGTTGATGTGATCTTGCTTTTCATGAGGTGAAGAGGGCTTTGATGCTGGGAGGATGATGCTGGATCAGACAGCTGGGTTGTAATTCTCCCTTCTATTTAATAAAGTTCTTTGAGTTTTCTTCCATACAACTGTGCAATTGTGAATGTTATTATTTGTGAATGCCATTGTATGTTCATTGTATTTCTAATTCTGCAATGCTTATGATATAATAGATCAAGATGATTTGACAATGTTTTGTTACTGTGTTTCTACAGGTATTCTCTAAGCGAGATAAGTAGAAGAGGAGTTGCAAGCTCTGTTAAGGGGGAGAGAGATCAAGCAACGAGTTAAGCGGAAGATCTAGGTTGGTTCCTTTTACCTCTCTCTTATCTATCATACATAGAAGAAATTCAAAATTTCTTTGATTTTTTGTTTCTAGGATAGCTGCCAATCCTAGAGGGCTAGTCAATCGAAAAGACACTAGTTTTCTTGGAAACACCTCTAATCCCAAAGGGAGGTGGTTATATAGAAATTGTCGAATCTAGAAAACTAGGGAAAAATTAGTAAAAAACTAGAAAAGGCTAAGAAAATCTAAAGGGAGGCCTAAAATAGCAACAATGACTCAAGACAACCTATCCAACTATCAGTCATGAGGAAAGCATGAAGAGGGGCACATTTCCCAAGGAAGGAAACTTTAAAACATGCTAAAATGGTATGGGGGACCAAATCCCTTTATTTAAGGGGGAATCTTCATGTGGGGCGCTAATCCTCAAATAACTCAAGTGGATGAGGTGTGGTTAGGTGTGAACATTCACTTAGATGTCTAAATGGTTTAGGAAAGTGGTTGGACCAATATTTTTGTAATATTAAGCCTTTAAAGGCAAAAAACAAGGGAAAGTTGGTCCACCGAGCTAGTTTACCAAAAACCAAGTGTGAACATGATTTTTAGTGCATGTGGGTAAGTCAAGGATACTTAGGATAAAAAATAAATGTAGATGTTAGGATTATATTCCAACAGTATTGAGGGTTGGTTGGAGATACACCAATACACCAAGAGAGATCAGTCAGTTCGATTTTCTGGGGCGAGGTTTGTTGAGGAAATCGAACCAATGATCAGTTGCAATGAGGGGCAGTTCGGCAGGACGTCAAATCATACATATCACAGAGGCAGCAGAATACTGGAAGAGGCAGTGCAGAGCCTAGGAAGGTTGACGTGGAGGTAGAAAGGGTTGATGCAAAGGCTAAGGAGGCCAGCGCAGGGCACACAGAGGGCCAAAGGAGTTGACACAGATGCCATAAAGGCTAACACAGTTGACACAGAGGCCTTCAAAGGTTGCAGTGAGGTGATTCAATGAGACAAAGTGAGATTTGATTGGTCGACACAAAGCCAGAGAGGGTGACGTAGTCCCCAAGAGGGTGACATAGTTCTAGAGAGTGCATGGAGTAGCTTTTGTTGTCCAGCACAAGGAATAGATGGAGTCATTGTGGGATCGTTCATCTGGTTGTTGATCAACCAAAATATCTGTCTCCGGATAGAGGTATTGTTGCCAAGGAAATTCTCTTAAGGGTGAGCCATTTCTGGCACCCTAGTTGTATTTAAAATCTGCTTAATAATAAAACCCTCTATATGTTGCACCAGTTTTCCCACATTAGTTTTGCCGAGGACCATTGTCTAAAAATAGCGGTGTCCCTTATGTTGTCTCAGTTTATTTCAGTTGTTGATTTGTATGTTGTGAAGGCTACAATTGTGTTTATTTCGATGTTTATATTAGTAAATAACTTGTTAATGTAAATAACTAGTAGGAGATAATAAACCAAATATTGCAGTAGGGGTTTTTGATGTGTTAGATTCAAGAATTTTCACATGGTATTGGAACAATTATAGATCAAAGAGGACTGAAGACACCAGTAGAAGAAATATGAGAATTTGCAACAGAGAAGCAATTGTCCCGAGAGACAACATTGTTCCAGAGCTGAAGAGGCAAGAGGAGGAGTGACGTAGTGCAAAGAGGGTGACATAGAGTCTTACGCGGAGCTTGAGTCAGCATTCTGAGCTAGGAGAAGGGCCAATGCAGAGGCGGAGGAGGGGAAGATCAGGCCTACGTAGTGCCCGATCATCTTTCTCAGTCAGGAAGGATTGACGCTAAGGCTAGGAGGAGTTGATCCAACTCTCAATGTAATTGCACAGAGCCAAAAGGGCTCATATTCATCAATTGTCGAGGCTAAGGGAGTTGTGCAAATTATGATTTGAGAATTTGGTGGGACGTTGTTTCTATCTGAGAAGAACAATGTCTAAGGAGGCGGAACCAAGGTAGAGGGAAGCAATACCTCGACAAATTTCTAGCCAAGAAATCCATATCCGAGTTGCAGCAGCAAAGGGGGATTGGAGAGGAGTGATTCAACAGTTGGTCAATTTCCAGGAGGGAAGTCAAGACTCAGAGGGAGTCTAGAAGAGGAGCATACATGGAAGTAAATGGATTGAGGGATCAGGATAGATTGGACAAGGTTTCCAATTTTTTCATCTAAAGGCCAAGATCCTGGCAATCCTGGATAAACATCGCATCAAGGACTATGCCTTGAAAACCGTAGCTATCCTATTTGACCCGAATGCTAATTAGAAGTATGACGAGGTCATGGAAAAGGAAAAATGCATGATTCTAGATGGGGTCAAGGATCATATAATACCACATATTTTTGAGAAGTCAACAACAAGGGAGATGTGGGAGACCCTAACCACCTTATACCAGGGCTCTTCCATACAGCGGAAGATGTTATTATAGAATCAATTGAGGTCATATCATATGCAAAAAGGACAATATATTGATCACCTTCTCCTCAGGTTGCAAGGAATTCACGACCAATTTACTCCCATGGGGTCTACACCGGATCCAAAGTTTATGGTAAGGACTACTCTGAATGTAGTCTTCGAGGACTCAGAGACATTTTTCCAAAGCATTTTGGGTAGAGCGACTCTCCCCAGTTGGGAAGAGATGTGGGTAGCTCTTCGACAGGAAGAGATCAGGAAGGTTGACCAAGGCAGGGAGTAGTGGTAAGGGATTTTGTGTCAAGAAAGAGGAGGAGGATGCGGCTCTAGCATCTGTGGGGCAACAAGGGAAGAGGAAGAAGAAGGACATCTCCAAGGTCAAGTGATTCAACTATGGGGAGCTAGGACATTATGCATCGTAGTGCCCCGGGAAGAAATGCAGGGGAGAATATTCCATCTCAAAGGTAGCTCCAGCTAAGGTGGAGAAGGATGTCGAGACTAATGATGATTGTGCCATGAGTGCTCATGCACCTCTAGAGAAGAGGTGGGGTGACATCGAGTTGTAGTCAGGAGGACTACATGCGGGGGAAGGATCCTTGAGGTGCCCAAAATCTTCGATCACATCCGGCTACGGGAACCCTTAACAATAGTAGCATGATGACAGGTGTCAGGTGGAGCATGGTGTGGTGGAGAGGCAAGGTAGTGCTAGAGTTCAGAAGTCTGTAGTAGCGCAACAGAGGTTGTAGCAGTGCAAGAGGCACAAAGGTGTTTGCAGCAGCGGAGTGGCAGCCAAGGGATCACAGGATAGCATCATAGGTAGCTTCAGCATCACGAGGCTTCTAGACTGACCAAGATGTTGGTATTTGGGGGAATTAAGTTACCTACTTCTCGGTAACTAAGCTGCAGTGCAGCTGTTAGCAATGGAAGACCTATGGGTAGCATGTTCAGAGAGAGATGCAGTACAAATATAGCAATGGGAGTGGTAATGTCCTAGGCAGTAATACAAGAAGCAACAGTGCAGAGAGTGTGAAGAAGTAGGCCAAGCATTAGCACAGGTACCGATGTGGAGGATCAGTGTGATGTTTCTATGGTGAAGCATCACTAAAGCACATTCCTCCCTAAGAGGGAGTGTTGATTTTTGGTGGCACCGAATGTGCTCTAGCCATGAAAATTGGTGGAGAGGTTGAGGCACATGAGATCTCTAAGACCGAGAAATCATTTGGGGAAATTCCACTCGAATGAAGAGATATTAAATTTTTTTAAATTTTTAATAAGGTCCCTAAGTATAAACTTAGCAAAATTAAAATATTAATGTGTATTAATATAATATGGGTGAGAAAGTTCTAAATAACGAGGATCGAGCCAGATCTAATCTTAGTCATTGATTAGGGACTTAATCTCGATTGTTGAATCATCAACAGGAAAAGTATAAGAGGAGTCTTGAGGGTCAATTGGAGATACACCAAGACACCAAGAGAGATCAGTCAGTTCAATTTTCTAGGGCGAGGTTTGTTGAGGAAATCGAACCAGTGATTAGTTGCAGTGAGGGACAGTTTGGCAAGAGGTTGAAGAATCCATATCAGAGAGGCAGCAGAATACTGGAAGAGGCAACAGATAACCTAGGAAGGCTGATGCAGAGGTAGAAATGGTTGACGTAGAGGCTAAGGAGGCCAACGTAGAGCACACAAAGGGCCAAAGGAGTTGACGCAGAGGCCATAGAAGCTGACACAGTTGACGCAAAGGGATTCAGAGGTTGTGCTAAGGTGATTCAGTGAGACAAACTGAGAGATGATTAGCTGATGCGGAGCCAGAAAGGGTGATGTAGTCCCTAAGAGGGTGACGCGGTTCCAGAGAGTGCGGGGAGCAGATTTGTTGTCGAGCACAAGTAATAGCCAGAGTCACTATGCGATCATTCATCCGGTTGCTAATCAACGAGAATATCTATCTCCAGATAGAGGTATTGCTGCCAAGGAAATTCTCTGAAGGGTGAGCCATTTCTGGCACCCTAGTTGTATTCATAATCTGCTTAATAATAAAACCCTCTATATGCTGCACTGGTTTTCCTGCATTGAGTTTTTTCGGGCATGATTGTGCAAAAATAATGGTGTCCCTTGTGTTGTCTCAATTTATTTCAGTTGTTGATATGTATGTTTGTGGAGGTTACAACTATATTTGTTTCAATGTTTATATTATTAAATAACTTGTTAATGTAAATACCAAGTACGAGATAATAAACCAAATATTCCAGTAGGGTTTCTGATGTGTTAGATTCAGGAATTTTCACAACGTTCTTCTTTGGAAAATAAGGAAGTTTGTGTACTCCAGGAATCAATCCAATAACCTTTGCAAAATTACGGTTTATGGGTCTAATTACCTAGATGTGATCGTAATATATTTCATAAGTTTGTTCAAGACCGAGCTAAGAAGATCTTTAAAATTCAGGAATATGAGTAGGGGAGGTGTTGGGAACATTGTTTCCTTGACATGAATAAGTATGATGAGGGTGGGTGAGGTTATCAGCCATAAAATTCTATTTTTCCTCCTTCTAGCACCAGAAACGTTAACAGTTTTGGACCTGCCAACATTTAAGGGGTTCTACGGTATGTGGTCCCAATTGGACCTCACATCGTTTGGGATAAGATCCCCATCCGGAATATGTCCCAGATACATTTTTCTTAACAGTTTTCCTTGGATCTAACTGTGAGCAAGAGAGAAAATTGCATATGTGCCTTTGAAAAGCACGTAAGTGTGCCTGGTGAGTGTTTGGTTGTAGGTGTGTCAAGGTTCTTCTATTGCAGAGGGGAAAAGAAGTTGGGCTTATAAGAGAGAGGTAATAGTACCACACTCGTAGAAACACACACAAACAAGAGATATTTTTCAAACATCCAACTAAATATTCCACAAGGATGTGATGAGAATTGCAACCATTACAACACATTCTTAATATGACAAGAACTAAAATAATTGAAATAGTTCAACTACTTTACTAGAGGTGAAAGTAAACATGAATCATAAATATTCGTAGAACAATCTTAAAAACATTCAAAATCCATGGATGAAGAACATGTTGGCCATCAAGATTCATATTAAGTAAAAGTCCAAAGACACATGTATACAACGAACAATACTAGCTCCAATAGTGGAGTGTTGGAGCCACTACTTTCTCCCCAAAAGAACTATCTTATCTCTCTGATGCCTTGCAATTGGAGCTAAGATGAAAATTTATTTTCTCACCTAATGAGCATGTATACAAAACCAATGGGGTGATGCTTCACCTCCCTTATGACTCTTTGATTACCCTCATGTCGGTTTGACTTCCTATGACTTTTTGAATTTATATGACTCTTCATATTTTGTACATGTTCTTTGGACTTCCACTTTACAATACATTTTTGAATGAGAATTTACATAATCCACAAAAGTGATGTGGCATATGGTGACTCATGATAGCATGACATGAAACTGATGAAATGGAAATGTCAAGTCATTCTTGTTGCTTCTTCTTATGTGTCTTCTTGAGAACATTCTTATGTTCACATCCATATGGATTAGAGATGAGGAGTCTTCAGTGATATCAAATCTTGAGAAGCGGTTGCAAACTGGTGTCCCTTTTCTTTCTTATGATTAATCCACTTGCATATTCAGCTACAGAGGTGTCTTCTTGCATGTTCCCCTTCTCCATCTCCTTCTTCATCATCCTGTCATGGTATGTTAAAGTACCTGCATCTACAATTCACTCATGACAAGGCATCAGCCTGGTAAACCCCTAGTCTAACATGTTGCATGATAATCCACTAACTAAGATGAAACTGGGTGGCAAGCTGAGGGAGAGGCTCAATGACTACGCAATTACACAGCTCAAGTATTCAAGGGTCAGGCTTGAGCCTTGAGACTGCACAATACGCAGTTCAAGTTGGATTGATCAAGCATATTGTGCAGTTGGCGAGCTCATGGATCCAAGATGAGAGCTTGAGGATTGATTATGCCTACTGCATAGTTCTGGAAGGAAGAGGAGTTTAGGTGACTGCACAATTGTGAAACTCAGAAGCTCAAGGACTAGGCTTGGGGACTGAGACTGCACAATGCACAGTTCAAGCCTGTCTGAAGGATAGGATAACACATTTTTGTAGATCAGGGCTGAGGATTGAGCACTGATATTGCGTAATGCGTAGTCCTGGGAGGAAGGAATTGTGCATTGCGTAGTGTCAAGAGGAAGGGTTGTTGCTTGAGGGTTGAGATAGCGCAATGAAAATTTCAGGATGGGTAGATGAGGCTAAGTTGACTGGTCAGGAATTTTTCTGAATTTGGCTGTGTGTGGGATCAATGAAGTTGATGTGAACACTGATAAGACTTAACTGTGATCACACACTTAGAATACTTTAAGACACACCATAGAACATCCAGGACACATGAAAAACATACTTCCCTCAGTGTGACAAATTTGTGATGACTTACGACAGCTGCGACAACAAAGATACACTTTGCGATGACCATGACAACACTTGTGCAATAGTGCTTAAACATTGGAAATGAGTGCAACAAATGTTTACATGGTGTTGAAGGCCCGAAAATCATTGCCTCAACATTGGGGGATAACCACCCGGTCTAGAACTTGGTTAACAGCTCCTCTTCCATTTGGAGTAGTGGCTCTAACTGGGGATGATGGGACCAGTTTCCTAATCTATTTTTATGATTGGGCAAATGGGGCGATGTTTGAGATTTGGAATAATGCTTATCCTAAAACTAATCTAATTTAAACTAACAATCATGTGCGGTTATTAGTAATCTAAAACATTATCTAACTATAACTATCCCAGGATTAATGTGATATATGCAATCTACAATAATGTCTGAAACTAATTGATAATAAATATTATTGAATTGCGATGAGAAGTGAATCCATTTAACAATAATCATTTTGTATAAAAAAGTTATCCGAAACGATTGTGAGAGATATATCGCATAAAAATCATTCATGTACTCAGCATAAACTATAGATCATCATCATACAAAAGTGCAATAATGGCAATGAACAATTCAAATGTTCATACATAAACAACTTGAAGATAAGTTATTACTCGACCTATAAGTAAAACTAATTAAGAGATAAAAGTACCATTTATAATACGTCATACTCATATGCTCTAGCAATATTGATCTACTTTCAAGTCACCCAACATCATCTAAGAGTACAGAAGTGCAATTTCAGTAGAAGATGTTAAATCACATAGAAAATAAATCATGTTACATTGATTCCACCAGAACTTCCTCAAAGGGACATAAGTGCATGTTTTGAAGAATGTTTCTAATAAAATTTCTAGACCCCTCTCTAAATGCATGAGAAGGGTTTAAATACTAAAACTATAATGCTAAAAATAGATTATTACAAAAATAGTTGAGGAGGTTTAAACTACCTGCCTCAATTTATGCAAAAATAAAATCAAAATCAAAGTGAACAGGGTGACTAATTATGCTTCATTCGATCCTTTAGGTCGCAGATATCCACCATAGGCTATAGCTATGTAGGCCGGCCGACTTTAGCTTTCAACTGTCCATCGAATACGTCATCGGTTAGTGTTGGTGCCATTTTCTCAGTAAAGGTGGTTAGGCATCACAAGGTCATCCATTGGCTGTGAGGTTTGGCCAAATGTTACCAATACGCCTCCCACTCTATCCTGGTCATTTGCCATAGCACTTCTGCTTTGTATTCTACTGCCTGTTTCCATTATTGTTCGAGTTGTTTTGCATCTGGAAGGAACCCTGGAATGGACTCTGCTACTATATTGGCACCATGCAAATTCTCATTTATATTTTCTATGATAATGTTTGTTGTTGTCGCCGCGTCCATTGTTGCCTTTTCTGCTTCTTTTATCCGAGAATCCCAACTTGCAAACAAAATTTCCTTATGTGATTCTTCTAGATTCAGCAGGTCGACTTTTCTCCCCTCCTCTGTATTTTTCCAGGCAATGTGATCAGAGACCTTTTTAAATATCTCATCATATTCAAGTTGCATTTCTACGACTTGAGTTGTCATTTTATCACTTGTTTCGCAATAAGATTTCCACTATGAAATCCTCTGGCACAGTAATTATTTCTGATGTGTCAACTTGGAATTAAGTGTGAGTGCTTCGGTGATAAATTGATTGAGTTTTGGATCGTCTTTATGAAGATCAGTTATCACCCGCACCTATGCTTCATTCTCAGCTAAGTTGATTCGATGTTTAATTTGCATCTTTTCAAATTCTTGTTGAAGCTTGGCCAACTGTATCCTTGCTTTCTAGTCAGATTTAACTTCCTGTAACTATTGCTCGAGCGACGTTATTTTGTTTTCCTTTTCTCTAAGCAACATTTGGACTTTTGTTTATTTATCTATGGTTGTTGTAGCATAAGTGCCTGCAAACTGCGAGAGTCTATTTAAGTTGGCAGATGGATCAACTGGTGATTCCTTCCATAAAACATCCATTAGTTCGTTTTCGGGGGTAGTAGCCACTATAGAGTCCAATTTTCTTTTCTTTATTTTCCTTTTCACCACGGCCTTATGTTGTGGGCTATAGAATACATCCAGAGGGAGTATTTCTTCAATTTTTCAGAATTATCTTGGAGGTGGGAGTGACAAGGGTATGCTCTACTTTTGTTTCATTTGTAGTTTCTTCCACTGTAATCTCCAGAGTTGTATTGTGTTGTGGCGTTTGTAGCTCTGGCACTCGTTCCTCTATATTAAGACTTTTATTAAAATCATCCCACTCTTCCTCTAAATCGATTACCGTGGGTTTCATTGGTTGTACAGAGGTAGTAGGGATTTCAACCTACTTGCTAGCTGAAGCTTGTTCAGTGATCATCTGTGTAGATTGGGTCATATCCTTGATGCTCCTACTTTTTCCGTTCTATGATGAATGTTGTGATTCCCCGATAGATTTTTCTTGAGACTCTACTCCAGAATCAGATTTGGAGTTTTCTTTGGAGTCACCTTCTATAGTCACGCTAGGAGTAGGCTCCCTTATTGGTTCAAATAACAATTGGTCCAATGGGACCTTTGCAGGCCTTCTTTCTCTGTAGTTGTAAAACTTTTCCAAATCTTCATGGTCAAAAAAGTAGTTGGGCCATGTGTTTCACCTCTGAAAAGGTGTATCTCTGCAAAAATATATCATCAAAAGAATCCTCCTCATTTGTGAATACTTTTATTTTCACCATGGTGGTGAAATTATTGACTATTCCAAACGGTCATACTGTCGTACAGGGAATTTGGGTAATTGCAAAGATAGCATGTTCTCTGCTTATTTTAACACGTGTCCCAGGTTGTGTAGTGCAAATGATCCGCACTGTAAAGGGAATGTAGGCCAAATAGCTTTCTTTAACTCTTTCAATGTATGGCTCATTCCTCCCTCAGTACATGTCTGATAAGTTATTTCCCTAGCCATCAATTTATCTGGAACATAGTATGGGAGGATGTGGGGGGAGGTGATGCTGCCAAAAACTCTGATATATGTAAATTTATCCTCCCCAAGCTATATGGTGACTGGTAGGATGTCAACTTCTGCTTCTTGAGAAAATATGGGAGTGTCTCGATTATAAAGCCGCTTGTAAATAGGGAGTATAACTCCATGGCAAACCCTGAAAAATGTGGTTGAAAATTGGATTCCCACATGACCTTGTGGTACACGTGAATGGGAAGTGAATTCTAAACAGTCCATTTCCATCCCATGATGGGGAACTTTGAACTAAAACAAATAGCGTCCATAACATAGGCGCTCATAAAAAATGGAGGGTAAACCATTGAAGCAATGCTTCTTCTCCTTCTATACTCGATAATTGTTTTTGCTAAATTATCTGACAAGATTTGGGCCCAATTCATGATAGTTGCGTTAATGACTACTTCTATTAATGGCAACAAACTTGGTACTATCAGGTCTACCAAACAGTCAACATACCATAGCTGCAGCAAAACTATAAGGGGGACAAATAGATGCAATAATGTACATACCATTTTTGTCTTTCTTGATCTTCTCTTCATTATTCGACAAGGCACGGGTGCTATCCATTGGGTCACTATTCTCTTTAACAAACTTTTCTACGGATTAACTATTGTAAATGACCTGTGGCTCTGGTAGGTGGTGCATAAGCCGTAAATTGTCAGGGGTAAAAGATCCAATGGCCCCTTGGCTTCTCGTCCTAAATTGTCTATCTGAATTATCTGCTTCATCGATAACCCTTTTTATCATATCAGTATAAGGGATTATATTAGGCTGAGCAGCTATGCGGTGCAAAAATGAGCAAGCCGTCTCTAGCATGGAAGCGTCTGAGGAATCTTGGCGATCAACTATAACATTTGTTTCCATAATTCTCAATTGTTCCTCCTCCAGTATGTTGTACATAGTCTCCCATGTAGAGGTTCCTCCCTCTCTGCTGCATGTGGTTCTGTGAACAGGGGAGTCATCTCTGTCTTTTCAAAGGCTATAGCCTTGCCTTTCTTCCCCATTCTTTTGAATGTTTTGCTCTGGGGTTTTTCCTGAAATGAAGAACAAAAGCTATCGACCCTCAAAGATGAACGTAAAAATGAAATGATGTTGATATCTTGTAAAGGTGGTAAAAGAAGCATTATTTGAATGCACGTAACAAGATATCGTATCAAGATAAATGGTTTTTCACACATAAATGCAGTTATTTCCCACTAATGGCCACTAATGATTCATTATCCCTTAGCTTTATTGCTCATAAATGTCTGCGTCAAAAAATGGGATGAAATTTTTTAGGGTAGCGAGCCATTATACTGCGATGATAGCAAATGATCGCAATATCGCAAGGTGTGCCTTTTAGCATTCTTACCTCATGTTGTGTGATTGTGAGATGCAAGATGTGAGTTGTCCATTAGTTGTTTCTCGTATGGTTACTTACTAGGCTTATCTTGGGCAATAGACTTGACGGACTTGAAATATTTACTTTTAATACTCTAAGGTGTGGGTCTAGGTGCAAATCGAATATCACAATATCAGCTTATGATAAGTGTAAAGTGTTTGCTTGAATACCTGAAATTTGATGCGATAAAATCCAAAGCGCCATCGTGATTTCACAGCTCGCAAACCTTGCTATATTGTATTTAAGAGAGAACTCTTTATGGGTCGTGCTATGCGATGTGAGACTTAAGCCTAAAAAGTTTAAGGAATTTCGTTTTTGTTGGATTTTATGATAATTTAGACCATGGAGCCCTTATCTTTAAATGATTTGCTTGATTTTGGAGGTTTTTTTTAGAAAATTCCTTTAGTGCGTTTTTTAGACATGCTATATATGAGAACATGAGTTTTTAGTAGTTCAAAAAAGGTATTGATGGTTATTTTGTTTTATTCAAAAAATAAAAAAATGACTAAATGCTAAGTTTTTTTTTGAATAAAAAATTTAAAGGGTCCCCATTTAGTTAATGTAATGTTAACTACTATTATTACTAAATGGGGGGTTGTTGAATATCACAACAATTGGTGATTCACTTGGAAGAACCAGTTATCTCTGAGAGTTTTTTGAAATTTCTAAAACTTCCAAAATAAAGATAGTTTTGAAAATAAAACATATTACATGGAATATAAGGTAAGAATTATTGCTTTTGTAATAAAACAATCATCTACCTAACTACCATTCTTTTGACTATTCTTTTCTTATAAAAAAATAGCATTGTCTACATCAGTCTTTACTTGGTTTTTTTTTTTAAGATAAAGCCATGAGTCTCTCCCCATATTGGTTTTTGGTTTACTATGTTGTCGTAGGTAGAGCCTCTGCTGCCAGCAGGCATTCATAGCCTCGACAGGGTTACCTTTTAACCAGCAATGACCCAGTATTCCACTTAAATCATAATGCAATTTTAAAGATAAGTTCGTAAGTATACTTATTGCTTTCTTTATTTCCTGGAGTAATTCATTTGTTGCTTCATATTTTCATTTGTATTTCCTAAACGATAATATCTTGGTTTGGTGACCAATATTGACAATGCCATTCACTTGATTCATAACTTAACTGAACAAGTTGGCTCGTGATGAGACCCCTTGTCTTTTGATTATTATAATCAAAAGCCATTACCCTATTTTGGTATGCAGTTTTGGTAATGTCAGATTAGTTATAATCTTATGATCATGGTAAGCCAGTGTTGAAAATAATACTGAGAGGGGGGGTGAATCAGTATTATCAGGATAATTATTCTTTTTCAAAAACAACTGATA
>APFE030004938.1:43243-94741 GCA_000404065.3 Pinus taeda
TTCCAAGTCTTCATTCAGAAAGGCTGATTTCACATCCATTTGAAATACTTTGAAGTTTTGAAAACTTGAGAGAGCAAGGAACATTCGGATGGCTTCAAGTCTTGCAATAGGAGCAAAGGTTTCTTCAAAGTTTATTCCTTCTTGTTGCACATACCCTTTACAAACAAGTCTGGCTTTGTTTCTAATTACTTCTCCATTTTCATTCAGTTTATTTTTGAAGACCCATTTTGTTCCGATAACATTCTTATCCTTTGGTCTAGGAACCAACTCCCAAGTGTTGTTCTTTTTTATCTTCTCAAGTTCTTCATCCATTGCTTTCACCCAACATTCATCTTTGCATGCTTCTGCCACATTTTGTGGTTCAACAGAGGAGAGTAGTGCCAAATAGCTTGAAGCTTCTGCGAGAGTTCTTCTTGTTTGTACACCTGCTTCTTTCTGCCCCATAATCTGAGATTCTGGATGATTCTTCTGAACATATCTGGATGGATTCTTTTCTTCTATTCTTGTTTGCTCCTCTGGTCCTTCTTGAGGTTCTTCTTGAGGTTCTTCTTCTTCATCATTCTGTTGTTGAGGATATCCTTTATCTTCTTCGATGTCTTCATGATGTACTTGTCTAGGAATGTATCCTTTCTCATCAACTACATCAATGTTGTCAACAATTCTGCCAAGTCTTTTATTGTAGCATTTGTATGCCTTGCTGTGTGGAGAGTAACCAAGAAGAATTCCTTCATCTGCTCTAGGTTCAAGTTTGCCAAGTTGCTCATTAGTATTCTTAATGTAACATTTGCTTCCAAATATTTTGAAGTGCTTTACCGTAGGAGTCGTACCATTCCAGAGCTCATGAGGAGTTTGAGTGCTGTTTACCCGGACATTTGTTTTATTGAGAATAACAACCGCAGCATGAGCTGCTTCACCCCAGAAGGTGGCGGGAGTTCCTGATTCATCAAGCATAGCCCGAGCCATTTGTTGAATTGTTCTGTTCATTCTTTCCACAACTCCATTTTGCTGAGGAGTTCTTGCTGTAGAGAATTCTCTTCTTATCCCATGTTCTTCACAGAAATCAAAAAATTCATTTGAAGTAAATTCCCCACCTCTGTCAGATCTGAGGCATTTAATTTTGTGACCTGATTGTTTTTCAGCCATGGCTTTGAAGGATTTGAATTTTTCGAATGCTTCATCTCTGTGCTTCATGAGTCCTAACCAGACAAACCTGGAGAAATCGTCAATGAATAATATCAGGTATTCTTCTCCTCTAGGTGTTCTTTTACTGAACGGACCGCATGTATCTGTATGAACTAGCTCAAGAGGCATGCTAGCTGATCCTTCCTTCTCTGGAAAGTTAGTTCTGGTTTGTTTTCCAAACTGACATGATTTGCATATGGTGTTGTCAGGAATTTTGATATCTGGAAGATCGCGAACTGCCTGATATTTGCATGCTTTCCTTATTTGTGAAAAGCTTAGATGACCCAACCTCCGATGCCATAACCAGTGCTCATCATCCTTGCTTAGGTAGCATTGTTGTGGTTCTTCTTCAAATATGTACAGATTGTTTGGAGTTCTTTTGCCTTTGATCACTGTTTTACCTGTATCAAGATCACGAACAAGACATCCATTTGATCTGAATATCACCTCGGTTCTTTGATCACACATCTGACTGACACTTAGAAGATTATGTTTCAATCCATCAACATACAAAACATTTCCAGCCTTGACCTTTTCTTTTAATTGAGCAATTCCTTTTCCTTTTATGGTAGCAGGGGTATCATTTCCAAAGGAGACTTTCTTTCCCTTTTCTAGAGCAGAATATGACTCAAGTTTTTCTTTATCACCTGTCATATGCTTTGAACATCCACTGTCAATGTACCATAGATTTTCTTGTCCCTCTGCATAAAACGCTATCCCACATCTTTCCAGTTGAGATTCCTTTATTCTCCATGTTTTAGTGCTTGAAGCTTGTTCCTTTTTCTGCTGTAACCTGCTCCTGCATTCAAAATCTTCATGACCAAAGTTATTGCAAATAGAACATTGTTCCCTTTTCTGTTGTAACTTGCTCCTGCATTCAGAATCTCCATGCCCAAAGTTATTACAAATAGAACATTCAACTTCATTTTCAAGAGCTGAAAAATTGTTATAGGTCCTTTTTGAAATCCCGGTCATACTCCTTTGTTTTTGAGCTTCTCTAGTCATGATTGTTTTATATGCAACACATTGAGCTGCTTTGTGACCAAAGTTATGGCAAGAAAAACATTGTCCATTAAAAAAACTTCTGCGGTTATTGAATCTACTGGCCATGTGATTGTAATCTCTATTGTTATTCACCCTTGAATCATATTGAGAGAATTTTACCTGTGGCTGATTGTAGCTTTTGTTCACCTTTAAGATGGATTGTCCCTGATAGTTTCTGTTTGCAATTTGTCCCTGCTTTGCCTCATGGTCTTCATTGTGCTTTTGTTCACTTCTTCTTGCTGCGTCAAGATAGCTTTTTGAGGTGGATGCTTGAGAAGTTTCTCCATTATAGCCCAGACCTGTCTTGTTTAGAGGAGACTGCTGCACATTGATAATCTCATCCAAAGTTTCAGATCCTTTGACAAACTTGAGATTAATAGCTTTTGTCTTCTCAATCTCTTTTCTAAGACCAACAATTTCACCTTCTAATTTTTCAAGATGCCTTTCCTTTTCATCAATTTGGAATTGTAGAGTATCAATGATCTTATTCTTCTCTTCTATACATCTCCTAAGTTTAGTAATTTCTTCATGAAAGTAATCCACATCTATAGCATCCATATAATTATCATCTTCAAATGCCATTAATAGTTTATATTCATTACCTCTTTTATCTTCATCACTGTTTGATAGTCCATCACTATCTTCATGAGTGTAGTAGCTTTTCTTACTTTGTTTCTTGTTCCATCTAGCAGGTTCCTTTCCTTTATCCTTATAAGGACATTTTGCAGCATAATGACCTACTCTTCCACAAGCAAAGCATTTGAAAGGCAACTTACCTCTGAACCTTCCAGACCCCCTTTGAAGATTTCTGACAAAAGTTTGATTCTTCTTCCTCTTCTTCTGGAACGTGGCTTGCTTCATAATAATCTCCTTTGCCTGATGCCTTGAAAGCAGCTTCTCTTCTATCTGATGGACCTCCCTTTCTCATTTCATAGGCAGTTAGAATTCCATGTAGCTGAGACATAGTAAGAACTCGTAGATTTTCCTTTTCTTCTATTGCAGATGCTTTAGATTCAAACTTGGGAGACAATGATCTTAGAACTTTTTCAACCACAACAGTCTCTTTTATTTCTTCACCTAAATTTTTCATACAATTAACAATTTCATCTACCCTAAGAAAGTAGTTAGCCACACTTTCATCATTATACATCTTGAGGGTCTCATACTGAATCCTGAGAGTTTGAAGTTTGGCACGCTTTACCTGTTCATCTCCTTCAAAGCTTGTGACAATTTTGTCCCATATTTCTTTTGCGGATTTATAGTGCATTACCTTCATGAATTCTGATTGGGATATACATCCTAATAGGGTACTAACTGCTTTTGCATTTGTTTCATACTTCTTTTTCTCGTCTGCATCTGTAGGAGTATTTGAAGGAAAAGCATAGCATGTCTCTACAATATTCCAAACTTCTGTACCAAGAGATTGAAGATAGGCAGTAACTCTTACCTTCCAATAATTGAAGTTTGTCCCATCAAAAACCGGTGGCCTGATAGATGCTTCCTTCTCGTAGTTGCTCATGATAAGAATCTTCCTTCAAGCGATCAAGCTTCTTCAGAAGGACCTGCTCTGATACCAATTGTTGAAAATAATACTGAGAGGGGGGGTGAATCAGTATTATCAGGATAATTATTCTTTTTCAAAAACAACTGATATACGCTACTTCAATTTAATAAACTTGCGTATGTACGCAGCTATGCAGAAGAAAACCCGCGTATACAGAACATGCTTTTATTTTACTTAATCTTTCTGATGATGATTATTAGTCAGTGATGCAAAATCCAATAACAGTATCCAGAGACAGTAAAACAGAGCAAAAAGACAATCAGACACACGAACACAAGATATAAGGTGGAAACCCAATGTGGGTGGAAACCACCTGCTGCAATTCGTCTCTATCTTCCTTTTAAATTAGAAAACTTCTTTTACAATGTACTGGTGCAGTCTTTTTACCAGTACGCAGGCTGCAACCTGCAGAGAGCTACTACTCTCTCTCATTCTCCAGTTTTCTCCTAGAAGGGAGCAACAACCCCTTTAGCTTTTGTACTAGCCAAGATACTAGTATGTAGATGCTGGCCTACAGAAGGCTACAACCTTCTCTTTCTTCCAGGGACCACTTTTCATCAATTTTCAAACTGGATCCATGAACATCAAACAATCATCAAGAATCAATCAATCTCCTTTCCACCAACTAGATCTGAAACAAGTAGATACTCCTCTGACAGCTGTATCCAGAAAACTGTACCAGAAACCATATAGCAGAAACAGAACCCAAAACCCAGCAGCAATAAGCAGAAACAGCCAGATCACAACTTAAAGCATATACGCAACTTTAACAGACTGAAACTTGCGTGCATACGCCTCTGCCTATGGAACAAACTGCGTATACGCTCCTTTACTTCACCTAACCAGCGTGTATACGTGCCTTCGCTTCTCTGAACCTGCGTACAGATCTATAAACGACAATACACTCTTCCAGATATTCAATCACTAAATAACCCAGATAATCAGACTTATAGATCAGACGAGCGCCACATCAAGCAGATCAAAATCATACAGAGATATTATCATTAAGCTTAAAGATCATGACCCATGAAAAGACCTTGTCCTTCCTTTTGTGCTAAAGTCCCTTCTTCCTTCAGATCCAGATCTGCATCACCATCCAATATACCAGCTCTAACACTTTTCAGATCTTCAAAAAAAATTCCAGATCATATTTGCCACAAGATCTCCTTCCTCTTTTATAGTCCTAGACCTTCCCCAATATCATGGTCCAAAACCATAACATTTCAATACCATGAACCCAAAAACTGTGGATCGGCACAATTAACGAGACGCCATGGTCCAAAACATAGGTTCAAGTTCCAAGATTTAACTGCCATGGACCAAAACAGTGGTCACCAACATATACGCGCTTTTGTAATGTATAACCCACGTGTATACGCGTATTTGTCTAGATGAACTTGCGTATATGTCTTTTTCTACTTTCTGAGTGCCTGATCTGAGATCTGTTACCAGAGAGGGTTGCCATCAAGGACAACACCTGTGCCATAGCTCCAAACCTGTGCCATAATGCCAACAGCCAGCTCTTGATGAGACCTCTTATCCCTTAAGTTTAGGTATATTTTAGAATTACACTCTAAAAATAAAAAATGACTAAGTGGAGAGGATCATTGGCCCCTTAAGAGGTTCAGGACAACAATTATGGAGTTTTTAAAGATGCTTTCCTGGAGAGAGAGTTTGTTTTGTATAGATACTTTTCTAGACTGATATAAAGTAGTATTTTCTCTTTCAAAGTTAAGTTTCATCCAAATCAAATAATTTAAGGAGGAAGACAATCAATTTAAAAGCAATCAAACTTAACTATACATTTCATATGTGAAGATTAATTTCATAAAAATATTTACTCATACAAGCGAAAATTCAAAATTAAGAAGAGAAACTTATTCTTTGTAAAACCAAAAGTAAATGTTTTCAACTTGTATTATCTTTTAAAATAAAATTAACTAAAGACTATAATATATTGTGAGCAAAAGAGATCATCTTCTATGGAAAGTATTTCTTTAGGACCTGCCCATTAACAGTTAGAGATTCTCTCTTACCTAATAAATCTTGTAATTGAAAAGTTGATGGCCTTTTAGCTCGAGAATCCAGAATGGGCCAAGCCACATTCACTAGAACTTGGTATCCTTGCCTTTCTCTTCATGGGCTTTATCCCATTTTAATACTAAGTCTCTGAGTTGGAAATTTTTTGAAGATACAGAATTTGAATCAAAGGAGGCTTTGACTAAATGTTGATGATGTGCATGGGTAATTCTAGCCTTCTCCTTTTCCTCTTCAAGCTTAAGAATTTGTAATTGTCTAACCTACATAGATGAGGAAGGGGTTTCTTTGATGAATTGAACTAAGGAAAATGAGGGAATAGCTATGTTTGTTGGTAAGAAAAATTCTTTCCCATAAACCAGATTAAAAGGATAAGTTCCAATGGAGGTTTTCTGAGTTATTCAATCTACCCATAGCGCAAACACTAAAGATTTATGCCAGTTATTTTGACTTTGACCAACAGTTCGTTTAATAATCCTGATAAGGTTTTTATTTGTGGATTTGGCTAACCCATTTCCTTGCAGATAATAATTAGCAGAATATTTAAGTTTAAATCCTCTTTTAAGAGCAAACTCTGTCATAGCATTGCCTGAAAAATAAGATGCATTATCAAACATTAAGGCAGAAGGTGAGCCAAACCTGGTGATGATAAATTGATCTATAATTTGAATAATGTTCTTGAAGTTGGCTACCTTGAGTGGAATCGCTTCTGCCCATTTGGTGAAATAGTTGATGGCTATAAGGATATATTTATGTTGCTTAGAAGAATGAGGAATGATCTCACCTATTATGTCCAATCCCCATTGTTCGAATGGTTGATCAATGTTGACTGGCTGTAGCGGTAATGTTGGTTTCTTCTGTCTTCTGGCAGTTGTCTGACAAATCTTACATTTCCTTACATAACTGTGTGCATCTTTAAATAGAGTTGGCTAGTAATAGCTAACACCTATGATTTTATGCGTTGTAGCATCTCCTCCAAAGTGCCCGTTGGCTGGTCCATCATGAAGTTCCTGCAATACTTTCGTTGTTTCGGAATTTTCAAGACATCTAAGAAAAACATAATCATAACTCATTCTAAATAGCACATTATTGACAATTTGATATTGTTTACCTTTCAGTCTCAAGGCTCTTTTCTTGGTGTAATTCAAATATGGAGGGGCATATCCATTTTTTAAGTAGAATATAATATCAACAAATCTTGACTCAGTGTCATTAAGGCTTACCTCATAGAATTGTACCTCGTCACTTGAATGTTGTAATTCTGATATATTTGATGCTCCTGCCAACATCCTGCAAAAACCTTGACCTTTTACAATGTTTTTTGGTTTGATTTAAATGTCATATTCTTGCAGAGTTGTAACCCAATTTCCTCTCTTTTCACCCACGTCCCTTTGTATTAGAAGATTTCTTACTGTTGGGAATGGTACTATCACCTTGGTGTGGGTTTTAAGAAGAAAAGGCCTAAAGTGTTTTATTGATTTGAAAACAACATAAGATTTTTTTTCAACATCTAAGTAGTTCAATTAAGCTCCCTGTAAATTTGAGCTAAAGAAAGAGATCGGGATTTCAGCTTTTTCTTGATTTACTTGTGTCAATATGGCTGCATATGATTTCTCAGAAGCAAAAGTGTACAAAATGAAATGATTAGAAAAATTTGGCGTTGCTAAAGATGGGGTTTTTATGATTGCTTGTTTTATCAAGCTAAAAGCTTCATGTCCCAAATGACCCCATTTAAATAGAGATTTTTTCTTAATCATGACTTGAAGGGATAATACAATTCTTGAGAAATCAGAGACAAATCTTCTGACAAAATTTATTTGACCAAGGAAAGATTGCATTGATTTCTTGTTATGGGGTAAAGGTATTTTAGAAATTTCTATAATTTTGTCCGGGTCAATATGAATTCCTATTTTGGACACAATAAATCCAAGGAGCTTTCCTTCACTTAACGCAAAAAAAGACTTCTTAGGGTTAAGAGAAATTTCATACAAGATTTGTTTCATATCTCTTAGATGATTACTATGTTTTCTGGAATACACAGTTATATCATCTAAGTAGATTACCACTGACCTGTTTACTAAACCTTTGAAGGTAATGTCTATGGCTCTTTGGAAAGTGGCACCAGCATTGATTAGTCCAAATGGAATCTTTTGATAGGCATAAGTGCCCCATTTTGTTATAAATGTAGTTTTCAGCTAATCATCTAGATGGAATAAGACTTGATTGTAACCTGAGAAGCCTTCTGAATATCATCATTCTTCTTTCTGACTAGGACGAGATTGGAGACCCACCTGCAATGCCTGACAGGAAAAATGATCTTGGCTTTCAACAGATTATTTAACTCAGAATTAATCTGGCTTTCCAAATTAGAATGAATTCTCCTCAATTTCTGTTGAACAGGTTTTTTTATCAGAAGTCAAAGGAATAGTATGTTGAATAAGAGAAGTGTCATAGGTTTTAAGATCGTCATAATTCCAAGCAAATACATTCTTATATTATTTCAACATACGTATAAAAGCTAATTTTTCTTCTGATGTAGGTCCGAGACCTATATTAATGTTTTGTGGTTTTGTGTCAGTTCCAAGATTGATCAATTCATACCTCAGAGTTGAACTCTGAAGTTTTGAATTAGTAGATCGTTTAAATCTATCTTTGAGGTCATATAAATCTTCCAACTTAACTATGGATTTTGATATAGCATTTTTGGTAGTTTCTTGTTTCAGTTGGTCATCATGCTGGTCTTCGTCAATTATCTGGTCATCATAGGAGCCTTCTGCGGTAAAGAAACTTATGATATCCGAATCGTTATTAAAGACTCTCCAGTTGGTGATATTATCAGTAATAGAAGGCCTAAAGATTAATTCAATGGAAAATCGATCTGTGTTGTAATCTTCTGGTGGAATAAGCTTGGAAGCCACATTAGCTAGGAGAGCATCACTAGCATTTTGGAGTCTTGGAATGGGGGAAATATTAAATGTTGTAAAATATGAGGTCAGGTCTTGGACTAATGATTGATAGTGTTTCAAATGTCCCAACAAATAGTGTATAGTATTTCTTACTTGCCTAATGACAATTTCAGAATCTCCAAACACTTGGAGGTATTTGATATTAAGACCAATCACTTTGTACAAACCTTGAACCAATGCTTCATATTCAGCAGTGTTGTTTGTGCAATCAAATTCAAGTCTGCATGCTAACATAGTCTTCTCTCCCTCTAGGCTAACTAATATACACCCTGCCCCTACTCCATCATTAGATCAAGATCCATCAAAATATAATTTCCAAAATAAATATTTATTTACAAGTTTATCTACAAAATTCACACATTTAGAAGTGTCTGTTTGGGAATAATTTTCTATTTGAGATACAACAGAGTTTTCTAAGAAAGGTGAAGTACGAGCATTGAAATTCCCTAGGAATGACTCAACCAAATAATTTTTTATTATGTTGTTTCTATATGCTACTAGCTCATTTTCTCTTTCCAATTTTGTTACTATATACTTTTGATGTTTCTCTTAGTCAACCCTTATTTGATTTGGCTTGCCATTATAGGGAAGCCACATGTGAGACCAGTCAATTGCGAAGTAACCATGAATTTTTTCCGACCAGTCTCTACTAAGAATTAAGCCATAGAATTCAAGAATATCAACTACAAGTATATCAATGATTTGACAAACTTTTGGGTTTGATGAAATTCTATTGGTTACTTGATTCAATTCCCCAACAACTTCAACTTGAGATCGATCTAATTGTACTATTTGTACTGCAAATTTATGAGGCTGAACACTTAACTTATCGCAAACTATTCTAGGAAAAATGTTAGACGAAGCACCAGAATCAACTAAATAGTTGTGTAAGTTCTTATTAAAGACTTCAAAAGTGAGGAGAAATAATGGAGTATGGGATTTAGATCTTCCACCAATTAGAGCGATGTCGGTTGGATAAATTTTGCTTGAAGAAGTGCTAGGGGGTCTTCCCATTTCTTGAGTAGCCTATGATATTAATGCGGCAGAAAGCAGTGTCGTGGGTACTGCTTTGAGTTCTTTCAGAAGTAGCTTCTACTGATGTTTTAATTTACTAAGCTCATGAAAGGTGATGTTTGCCATAGTTTTCTTCATATTATCAATAATATTATATTCCATTTCGTCTAAAACTATCAAATTTTTAGATGAAGGTGAAGAATCCAATTGGGTAGGGTTTGTTTGAGTGGATTTTGGTGAAGATTTCTTTCCTACGACTTTATCTCTGGGAGGTGGCATTGAAGTTTTCCATTTTGAATTTGATTGGGGTGGGTCAATTTGATTTCTACTTCTAGTAGCAATAGGCAATGCTTCTTGATCTTCCTCATTGGGAAGGATAAAATCCCACATCCCTTGTAATTTTGCTACTTCTTCATCATCTGTTTGTTCTTCATTTGACACCTCTTCCTCATCTCTGTCTAATTTAGCATTTGATATAGAATTTGGAGGTTTAGGATCGGTTGGGGAATTCCTTTTAAATGGTCTAAATGGTCTTTTGGAGGAAGTTTGTGCCACTTGTTATTTTATGTCAACCATTTCGTCAGACATCGTCTTAAGGAATTTCTGTAATCCTTCCAAATGAAAAGGATCCTTTGGTGGTTTCTTCCTAGACTCACCTCTGAAGGTTACTTTCTTATATTTTCTTTCATCTAATGTGTTTTTATTTTCTATGGCTAGAATGCATTTTTCCACAGCTATTGCCTCTTTCATATTTTCTACTAATGTTGGTTTGGTAGCTCTATCAAGAAAGATGGTTGTGTTTGAAGGTAGAGTAGAAATGTACCATTCATTTTGGACCTCATTGCTAGGCTTGGATGTCGTAGGTATCTTATTTAATAACATATTGAAGGGAGAGTTAAATTCCTTAATGGGTTCTTTAAGTTCGACTTTAAAATTGGAGAAATTATTGATCAGAGTTACTATAGATCTATCATCTCCAAATTTAGTTAAAAATTGCTCTTAAAAAGCATCCCATCTATTAATAGAGCCTAATGGTAATGAAAAGTACCATGATCCTACTACTCCTTGTAGAGTATATGGGAATAATCTTACAACTATGTCTTCTTCTGCTACTCCATTCAAATTAATGAACATGAAATTATTTATATGTTCTTCAGCTAATAGGCCATTATTAGGATTGAATTTAGGTAACCACTTCTCTAGATGTGTTAGCAATTGGGAAAAAGGTCCAGCCATTCTAACAGCTCCTGGGTTGGTCCATGGCCTAGGAGGATTCTATTCCATTGTTAGGATGTGAGCAGAAGAGGGTGTAGCAGTGGTTGAAGATGATTGGGTAGAGGGAGGTGTAGCTCATGTACATGTGTGAATCACGTTCCGGAGTTGGGAGGTGGATGTGTGACCTTGTGATGTTATAGATGGAATTGACATAGATGATGAAAGAACCTCGTTGTGAGATTCTGATGGTGTTTTCTTAGCTTTCTTACGACTTGGTAGAGGAAATTCAAATGGTGGGATTCCAAGTTTTTCAATTTGTGCTCTAGTTAGTCATAGAGATGGGGTAAATTGAGAAGTGACACTGCCTTGGGATAACTCATGTTCTTCTTGAGATATTGAAATCCCCTAAAATTTATGAATCAAAGATTGTACTTCAGGGGGTTCAGAAGAAGAACTGTTTGGCTTGTTTAGGATTTTAGCAATGGGATGTGTATTTTTCTTTACAACTTTTCGCTTGGGATTAGGAGATTTAGAATGTGAACAAGAAGTTGGAGGTGATGGTGAGGGAGTTTTACTCTTAGAATGGCCTGTAGATTTAGATTTGCTTTCCATTCACAATCAAGCACTCCTTCTAGTGGAAAAAATGTTGAAGGCCCAAAAATCGTTTCCTCGACATTGGGGGATAACCACCTGGTTCGAACCTTGGTTGACAGCTCCTTTTCTGTTTGGAGTGGTGGCTTCGACTGGGGATGATGGGAATAGTTTCCCAATCTATTTTTATGATTGTGAAAATTGGGTGATGTTTGAGATTTGGAATAATGCTTATCCTAAAACTAATCTAATTTAAACTAACAATCATGTGCGGTTTATCCTCATCTAAAACATTATCTAACTATAACTATCCCAGGAGTAACGTGATATATGTGATATACAATAATGTCTGAAAGAAATTGATAATAAAGATTATTCAATTGCGATGACAAGTGAATCTATTTAACAATAATCATTTCATATAAAAAGTTAGATGAAACGATTGTGAGAGATATATCGCATAAAAATCATTCATGTACTCAGCCTAAACTATAGATCATCATCATACAAAAGTGCAATAATGGCAATCAACAATTCAAATTTTCATACATAAACAACTTGAAGATAAGTTATTGCTTGACCTATAAGTAAAAATAATTAAGAGATAAAAGTAACATTTATAATACGTCCTACTCATATGCTCCAACAATATTGATTTAATTTCAATTCACCCAACATCATCTAAGAGTGCAGAAGTGCAATTTCAATAGAATATTTTAAATCAAGTAGAAAATAGATCTTATTCCATTAATTCCACCAGAACTTCCTCAAAGGGACATAAGTGCATGTTTTGAAGAATGTTTTTGATAAACATTTTGGACCCCTCTCTAAATGCATGAGAGAGGTTTAAATACTAAAACTATAATGCTAAAAATAGATTATTATAAAAATAGTTGAGGAGGTTTAAACGACTTGCCTCAATTTATGCAAAAATAAAATCAAAATTAAAGTAAACAGGGTGACTAATTATGCTCCATTCAATCCTTGAGGTCGCAGATATCCACCATAGGCTTTAGCTTTGTAGGTCGACTGACTTCAGCTTTCAACTATCCATCGAATATGGCATCGGTTAGTGTTAGCGCCATTTTCTCGGCAGAGGTGGTTAGGCATCACAGGGTCATCCATTGGTTGTGAGGTTTGACCAAATGTTGCCAATACGCCTCCCAATCTAGCCTAGTCATTTGCCTTATCACTTCTACTTTGTCTTCTGTTGCATGTTTCCATTGTTTGAGTTGTTTTGCATCTGGAAGGAACTCTGGAATGGACTCTGCTACTAAATTGGCACCATGCAAATTCTCATTTATATTTTCTATGATAATTTTTGTTGTTGTCGCCGTGTCCATCGTTGCCTTTTCTGCTTCTTTTAGCCGAGAATCCCAACTTGCAAACAGAATTTCATTATGTGATTCTTCTAGTTTGGGTAGGTTGGCTTTTCTCTCCCTCCTTTTCATTTCACTAGGCAATGTGATCAGAGACCTTTTTAAATATCTCATCATATTTAAGTCACATTTCTATGACTTGAGTTGTTAGTTTATCACTTGTTTCGCAATAATATTTCCAATGTGAAATCTTCTAGAACAGTAATTCTTTCTGATGTGTCAACTGGGAATTAAGTGTGAGTGCTTTAGTGATAAATTGATCAAGTTTTGGATCGTCTTTATGAAGATCAGTTATCGCCCGCATCTGTGCTTCCTTCTCGGCTAAGTTGATTCGATGTTCTATTTGCATCTTTTCAAATTCCTGTTGAAGCTTGGCCAACTGTATCCCTGCCTGCTAGTCATATTTAACTTGTTGTAACTATTGCTCGAGCGACGCTATTTTGTTTTCCTTTTCTCTAAGAAATGTTTGGACTTCTATTGCTTTATCTATTGTTGTTGTAGCATAAGTTCCTGCAAACTGGGAGAGTCTAGTTAAGTTGGTGGATGGATCAACTGGCGAGTCCTTCCATAGAACATCCATTAGTTCGTTTTCGGCGGTAGTAACCGCTATAGAGTCCATTTTTCTTTTCTTTCTTTGCCTTTTCACCACGGCCTTATGCTATGGGCTATAGAATACATCCAAATGGGGTATTTCTTCAATTTTCAGACTTATCTTGGAGGTGGGGGTGACAGGGGTATGCTCTACTTCTAGTTCATTTGCAGATTCTTCCACTGTAATCTCTAGAGTTGTTTTGTGTTGTAGCGTTTGTAGCTATGGCACCTGTTCCTCTATATTAATACTTTTATTAAAATTATCCCACTCATCCTCTAAATCAATTACCATGGGTTTTATTGGTTGTGCAGAGGTAGTAGCGATTTCAACCTACTTGCTCGCTGAAGCTTGTTCAACTATCTTCTGCGTAGATTGGGTCGTATCCTCGATGCTCCTACTTTTTCCATTCTGTGATGAATGTCATGATTCCCCGATAGATTTTTCTTGAGATTCTACTCCAAAATCGAATTTGGAGTTTTCTTTGGAGTCACCTTCTATAGTCATGCTAGGAGTAGGCTCCCTTATTGGTTCAATTAACAATTGGTCCAATGGGACCATTGTGAGCCTTCTTTCTCTGTAACTATAAAACTTTTCCAAATCTTCAAGGTCAAAAAGTAGTTGGGCCATGTGTTTCACCTCTGAAAAGGTGTTTTTCTACAAAAATATATTATCAAAAGCATCCTCCTCATTGGTGAATACTTTTATTTTCACCATGGTGGTGAAATTCTTGACTATTCCAAACGAGTCATACTGTCGTCTAGGGAATTTGGGTAATTGCAGATATATCATGTTCTCTACTTCTTTTAACGTGTGTCCTAGGTTGTGTAGTGCAAATGCTCCGCACTATACAGGGAATGTAGGCCAAATGGCCTTCTTTGACTCTTTCAATGTATGGCTGATTCCTCCCTTAGTACATGTCTGATAGGCTATTTCTCTAGCCATCAATTTATCTAGAACATAGTATGGGAGGATGTGGGGGGAGGTGATGCTTCCAAAAACTTTGATATATGTAAATGTCTCCTCCCCGAACCATCTAGTGACTGGGAGGATGTCAACTCTAGCTTCTTGAGAAAATCTGGGAGTGGCTCGATTATACAGCAGCGTGTAAATAGGGAGCATAACTCCATGGAAAATCTTGAAAAAATCTGGTTGAAAATTGAATTCCCACATGACCTTGTGGTACACGTGAATGGGAAGCAGATTCTGAACAGTCCATTTTGCATCCCATGATAGGGAACTTTGAACTAAAACAAATAGCATTCATAACATAGACTCTCATAAAAAATGGAGGGTAAACCCTCGAAGCAATGCTTCTTCTCCTTCTATACTTGATAATTGTTTTTTAAAATTATCTAAAAAGATTTGGGCCCAATGCATGATAGTTACATTAACGACTGCTTCTATTAACGGCAACCAATCTGGGGAGAACTTGATAGTATCAGGTCTACCAAAAAATCGACATAACATAGCCACAACAAAACTATAAGGGGGACAAATAGATGTAGTAGTGTACATACCATTTTTGTCTTTCTTGATAATCTCTTCATTATTTGACCAGGCACAGGTGCAATCCGCTGGGTCGTTGTTCTCTTTAACAAAATTTTGTATGAATTTCCTATTGTAAATGACCTGTGGCTCTAGTAGGTGGTACATAAGCCGTAAATTGTCTGAGGTAAAAGATCCAATGGCCCCTTGGCTTCTTGTCCTGAATTGTCTGTCTGAAATATCTGCTTCATCGATAACCCATTTTATCATATCTGTATAAAGGATTATCTTAGGCTGAGCAGCTATGTGGTGCAAAAATGAGAAATTCGTCTGTAGCATGGAAGCATCTAAGGAATCTCAGCCATCAATTGTAACATTTGTTTCCATAATCCTCGGTTGTTCCTCCTCCAATATGTTGTACATAGTCTCCCATGTAGAGGTTCCTCCCTTTCTATTGCATGTGGTGTCTGTGAACAGGGGAGTCATCTCTATCTTTTCAGAGGCTACAACCTTGCCTTTCTTCCCCATTCTGCTCAACGCTCTACCCTGCGGGTTTTTCCTGATATGAAGAACAAAATTTATCAGACACTCAAAGATGAATGTAAAAATGAAATGATGTTGATAGCTTGTAAAGGTGTTAAAAGAAGCATTATTTGTACGCATGTAACAAGATATCGTATCAAGCTAAATGGCTTTTCACACATAAATGCAATTATTTCCCATTAATGCCCACTAATGATTCGTTACCCCTTAGCTTTATTTCTCATAAATGTTTGCGTCGAAAAACAAGATGAAAGTTTTTAGGGTAGCGAGCCATTATATTGCGATGATAGTGATTGTGCAATTTTTGAAGCAATATTGCAGATCGCAATATCACAAGGTGTGCCTTTTAGCATTCTTACCTCCTGCTATGTGATTGCGAGATGTGAGATGCGAGCTGTTCATTAGTTGTTTCTCGTATGGTTACTTACTAGGCTTATCTTAGGCAATAAACTTGACGAACTCGAAATATTTTCTTTTAATACTCTATGGTGTGGGTCCGGGCGCAAATCGTATATCGCAATATCAGCTTATGATAAGTGTAAAGTGTTTGCTTGAATACCCGAAATGCGATGTGATAAAAGCCAAAGCGCCATCGTGATTTCACAACCTGCAAATCTTGCTATATCGCATTTAAGAGAGAAATCTTTATGGGTCGTGCTATGCGATGTGAGATTTAAGCCTAAAAAGTTTAAGGACTTCCGTTTTTGTTGGATTTTATGATAATTTAGACCATGGAGCCCTTATCTTTAAACACTTTGCTTGATTTTGGAGGTTTTTTTAGAAAGTTCCTTTAGTGGGTTTTTTAGACGTGGTATATATGAGAACGTGAGTTTTTAGTAGTTCCCAAAAAGGTCTTGATTGTTATTTTGCTTTATTCAAAAAATAAAAGAAATGACTAAATGCTAAGTTTTGTTTTTTTTAATACTAAGTTTTGTCAACTAAATGGGGGGTTGTGAATACCACAACACATGGTAAGGTCAACTCAATTACACAAAGATAACCCCTTAAACCTACCGAAAAAAACTTATGTACATCCTGTGACACTTAACATGCAAAAATATGACATTTTGATTTTCTTGCAAATGGGATGAAAACACTTAGAGAAAACACACGCAATGAGTCTCAATGTTTATGACGACAATATGCAAGATAAAGGTAGGCTCCGAAATTTGGGTGTAGGTAAAAAATTTGGAGGGTGTTGTAGTAGTGACAACAATCCCCAACTCATAATTACCTCTAAATATAAAACAAGGCTCCATGATTGCTCCCTCTATTATGGAAGAAAATCTTTCTACGACGGTTACTTCCTCTGACACATGAGTCTTTTTGCTTTCATAAAAAACAAATCATATAGGATCAATCTTGATACATCAATCCAAGTCTGAGGTACAATATTTTATTTGCAAGCAGGAGACTCCTTCATGACCCTTAAAGCCTTAAGGTGGTTCCATGTACACTTCTACCTCAATTTCTTCATGGAGAAAAATAGCCTCTGCATTCCTCTAATGTAATTCCATAACAAAAGCAACAATAATTCTAATAGAAGTGCACCTAGAAATTGATCCTCTCCTTTTTGGAAGAACCTTGTAGCCTTTAGTCTCACTTTGTGCTTGTCTATATTCCCATCAGTTGTACGCTAGATCTTTTAGATTCATTTAGAAGTCACCATGGACTTCCATTTGACACAATCAAGGTATACTTAAAATTTGTTGATATGCATGTTCCCTTTGAGCTTGGATTTCATCTAGTAGCATATCTCTCAACACACATTACCTAATTCTAGGAGAGTCCTCTTGACACAAGCTTTGCTTCATTCTTCTAACACTTCCATATATTTCTAGAGCCTTATAAACCTTTACTATGTACTTGCAATCCTTACTAGGATGCCATGGAAGAAATATTACAACTCTACAAAGGAAATAAAGACAAGAAGCTAACTAATAGTAAAACAACAACAACAATACTAATCAAGGAAGAGAGATAGAAAGTACTTATCTTTGAAGGCTTATATGATCTTGGCCTTCTCACTTCCATATTGTAAATTTATCAACCTCATACTGATCATTAGCATGATGTATTCCTTCCTTGCATGAGCTATGGTTTCTTCTTTCAGCGAAAACATTAATCTAGGTCCAGCTCTAGGTTTTTATCTATTGAATTTTCTAAGTCTATCCGTTAGAAAATTAATCTGTATTTCGCTGGTTTATTTCTTATAATTGTCTAAATTCGAACAAATTATTTAAAACATTTGAATACCAAACTAAACACAATACAGTCACAACATCTACAGATCATTATCTGAAAGAAAACAAGCACACAAGTGACACCATCATTTTTGGAAAAATGTCCCCAGAAAACCCAATGCAAGAAAATCGGTGTAGCTATTCAGAGGGTTATATTATTATGCAGTCATTCTAAGTACAACTGAGCACCTAACCGACTCACCCGCCAGAAAAAAATACATGGCAGTAGTACCTCTATGTCCAGAAACAGGTATTTAGAAAACCTATCCCACGAAACCCTCTCCAGCACAACTGAAGCTCAGCGCTGGCCCTTCTGGCCTCTGCGTCAGCCTTCTGCTGACCTATGTCAGCCCTAGGACCCTCTGCGTCAGCCTTCTGCTGACCTATGTCAGCCCTAGGACCCTCTGCGTCAGCCCTCTGAGGCACTTCACAACCTCTGGGACCCTTTGTGTCACTCCAACACCCTCTGCATGGATAACGCAGTCCCTATGGCCTCTGTGCTGACTCTGCTAGGCTCTACGTAGCCTTAACTGGTTGTTGCTCTCGCTCTCTCTACTTCTGCGTTGGTCTCTCAGTATTTTCTCTACCTCTCTGTCTCATACTCACTGCCCCTCGCTACTAATCATTGATTCAACTTTGCTTAGAAACCCTGATCTAGCAAAATGAATGATTGATCACACTGGTGTGTTCTCCAACTAACCCTCAAGCCTCCTCTTATAATTTTCCTATTGGTCCTTCAACGGTCGAGATTAAATCTATAATCAATGGCTAAGATTAGATTTGACTTGATCCATGACTTTTGGAACCTTCTAACCTAATTTATATTAATACCCATTAATATTTTATTTTTCCTAAGTTTAGACTTAGGAACTCCATTAAAAATATTAATTATTTTAATATCTCCTGAACCGGGTACAATTTGTTGAAACCATTTTTGGGTCTTGGAGATCTCATGTGCTTTAGCCTCTCCACCAATTTTCATGGCTAGAGAACATCCGATGCTACCTAAAATCAACACTCCCTCTTAGCAAGGATTGTGCTCTAGTAATACTCCTCACCGAGCATCACCCTGATTATCGACACCAGTCTCTGTGCTGATGCTAGGCCTCCCTGCCCAACATCTTCTACACTGTTGCATTTGTATGCTCCCTCTGCATCCGTGTTTCTTCTAGTCCATCCTCCCAACACTGCATCCTCTCATCATGTTGCATCGTGCTACTACATACTGCTACTGCATTGCAACTCAGTTGCTGAGAGGTAAGTAACTGATCCACCCAACATCTGACATCCCTATCAGGCTAGAAACACTCTCGATGTTGAAGCTCTCTCTGTCGCTAACAAGTGTTCCCTCTACTGGCCTCTGCGCTGCTACAACAACTCCCTGCATCTTGCATTGTTGCACACCTCTCTGTGCCATCCTGCACTGGTGAAACACTCACGTGCCTCTCGCACTATTGTAGCCTGCTAGCCTCACATTTCATGGGGACTCCTACACTATAGCACTCTCTGTCATTTCATCCACATCTGTTTCTACCGACACTCGCGATTGTTGCTACTCCTCTTCGAGGCTCTCGTAGCAAGGTATAATCCAAGAAGTTGGGTACCTCAAGGATCCTACCCCTCATCGCCTATAGTCCTCCTGACTGCATCTCGATGTCTCCCCACTTATTCTCAAGTGGCACATGAGCACTCATGGCACAGTCGTCATCCTCCTCGACTTCTTTCTATGCCCTCATTGGTGCTGCCTTTGGGTCAAAAGCCTCTCCCTTACTCTTCTTCCTCGGACACTAGTTCGCATAGTGACCCAGTTCCCCACAATGCAAGCACTTAATGTTGGAGAGGTCCTTCTTCTTCCTCTTCTCCTGCTTTCACGCAGATGCTAAAGCCGCATCCTCTTCCTCTTCCTTCTTGATCCTGACCACTTTACCGCTACTTCCCGCCTCGGTCAATCGTCTAATCTCTTCTTGATAAAGATCCACCCACAATTCTTCCCAATCCAGAAGACTCGTCTTGCCCAGTATGCTCTAGACAAATTTCTCCCAATCCTCGAAGACTGAGTTGGGTGTATTCCTTACTATCAAATCCTGATCTGACATGGCCCCTATGGAAGTCAGTTGGTAACAAATCTCCTTCAACCGATCAAGGAAGACACCTATATGCTCTCCCTTCTACATTTGGTATGACCTTAGCTGATTCTCCAGGATAATTTTCCTTTGCGCTGAAGTATGTTGTCACAATGTCTTCAAAGTGTCCCACATCTCATTTTCTGTTTCCTTCTTGAAAATATGTGGGACCACATGATCCTTAACCCCATCAAGGATGATACACTTTGCCTTAGCCATTGCCTCCTCGTACATGTCATTGTCTACTGGGTCAACTAGGATAACCATCACTCTCAAGGCAAAGCCCTTGATACGATGTCTGTCTAGAATGGACAAGATCTTGGCCTTCTAGACCATAAAGTTGGATGCTTCGTCCAGCCTATCCTGATCTCTCGGCCAATTCATGGCCATCTCGCTACTCTTTTGTCGACTCCTCTGAGTCTCTCTATTTCTCATCTAGAAGTTCTCGGTTTGACTCCTGCTAAGTCCCGATTTACCTCCTGGAAATTCTTCTACCAACTATCAAGTTTCTCCTCTCCGATCGTCTTTGCAATTGCAACACTAATCCAGATTCCCTGACTAGAAATCTGCCTCGGTAGCAACTCCCTCTATCTTGGTCTTTCCCTGTTAGGTATTGTTATAACCATAGTACCCCACCAACTTCACTCCGCAAACTGCCCACAGCTTCCTTCGCCCCAGTAACTGAAGGATTAAGCCTCTTGTCTCTGCGCAATCCTTGCACCAGAAAAACAATTCCCTTAACCAATTTCATCAACCCTCCTAGCCTCTGTGTGGCTTTGCGTGAGCCTCTCTCTACGCTCCTCAACCTCTGTGTTGGCCTCTCTCTGGCCCAGAATGATGACGTAGTCCCTCTGTGTCAACCCTTCCTTTATCGCTTCTACAAGGATCAGTTACTTTCACTCGAGACAGTTTATTCTGCTGCAAATGCTCTACCCAGCTGATGCCTTCAGCTCTCCTGTGATTTTCAACCATGCTCTGATACCATGTTGAATTTTCTAAGTCGATCTATTAGAAAATTAATCTGTATTCTGTTGGTTTATTTCTTGTACTTGTTTAAATTTGAACAAGTTATTTAAAACATTTAAATACTAAAATAAACACAATACAGTCACAACATCTATAGATCATCAACTGGAAGAAAACAAGCACACAAGTGACACCATAATTTTTGGACAAATGTCCCTGGAAAACCCCAATGCAGGAAAATTGGTGCAGCTATTCAGAGGGTTATATTATTATGCAGTCTTTCTGAGTACAACTATTTGCCTAACCGACTCACCCGACAGAGAAAAATACACAGTAGCAATACGTCTATATCTAGAAACAAGTATTTAGAAAACCTGTCCCATGAAACCCTCTCCAACACAACTGAAGCTCAATGCTGGCCCTTATGGCCTCTACGTCAGCTTTCTACTGACCTGTGTCAGCCCTAGGACCCTTTGCATCAGCTCTCTGAGGCACTACGCAACCTCTGGGATCCTTTGCATCACTCTAGCAGCCTCTGCATGGATGATGCAGTCTCTATGGCCTTTGCACTGACTTTGTTGCCTCTATGTAGCTTGGACTAGCTACTTCTCTTGCTCTCTCTACTTCTGCATTGGTCTCTCAGTACTATCTCTGCCTCTCTGCCTTGTACTCACTGCCCCTCACTGCTGATCACTGATTCAACTTTTCTTAGCAACCCCGCTCTAGCAAAATGAATGACTAATCACTCTGGTGTGTTCTCCAACTGACCCTCAAGCCTCCTCTTATACTTTTCTTGTTTGTCCTTCAATGAACGAGATTAAATATCTAATCAATGGCTAAGATTAGATTTGGCTTGATCCATGACTTTTGGAACCTTCTAACCCAGTTTTGTATTAATACCCATTAATATTTTATTTTTCCCAAGTTTAGACTTAGGAACTTCAATAAAAATATTAATTATTTTAATATCTCCCAAACCGGGTACAATATGTCCAAACCATTTCTGGGTCTTGGAGATCTCATGTGCTTTAGGTTCTCCAACAATTTTCATGGCTAGAACACATCTAATGCTACCCCAAATCAACATTATCCAAAAACCCTAGGGCCTTTTAGTCTATTAGGGTTAACAAACCCTAGAAATTTTCATTTACATCTTTACCAAACTTTGTCATCTACAAAATATCTTTTCCATATACAAATTTTCAGCATATATGATGAAATTCATCATGACACCAATTGATATCAATCAAATGTGTCAAGATCAAGGATCTACCAATGAGTTGTTTTCATCAAGAAAAATATGAAAAACCCATAACATACTTGGTTATTGCTTCATTACTAGCAACAATATTCTAACAACCATGTATTCTTAGCTAAACTTTGATTTCAATCCTTTTAATCCAAGTAGCTTGTACTTCATCATAATACGAATGCTTCTACTTCTACAAGTGACTCATTTTTCTCAAGATGAATTTGGTCTTTGATATTGAAGAGGAACTCAACCTATTCTTCATTGAAATATTTTCATGTGAAAAGAGAACAAATTGCATCAATACTTCAAGATCTTGTAGCTTCAAAACATTGTGCTCTGGAACACATACTGTTAGAGCCTAGATTTACCTCAGGCTGAAAAGGTAAGCTTCTAGGTCCACATCAAACCAAGCTCAGCCTCATAGCTAGCCCCACGAGGATAGGAGAGGGCTCTCTCTGGGTGAATCTCAGCGAAAAATAATCAAATGGGCTTGAGATGACTAATTTTACAACTAATCTTAGGCTAGGTATGAATTACAAGGAATGAATTTGAGTTTCTGGGGGTTTTGAGTTGGAAAATGGGAGAGGCAAATTTGGGTCCGGGGATGAGGCACAATTTTTGTAGAGTTCTGATTGGGGCAAGGAAGGCAATTGTTTTGATGCTTTAGAATGAATGAATGGATTGATCAAACCGGTGAGGAGCCAAGGAGGGCAAGAGAGTCTCAAGAGTCCTCCTCAAACAGATGAAAACATTCAAAATTAAACAAAACTAAAAGGCAAAGCACAACAGTTCAGTGAATTCTACCTTAATCTCTCATTTGTTTAATTTCAGAAGCAAAAAAGAAGGGAAAATGATTCACATAAACATCAATGAACTTACAATTACATAGAGATAAACACCATCAAAACACAGAGCCACATGGATCCCAACAAGTGTTGCAAAACCCTGGTCTTTCCTTTGCCAAAAATGCAGAGATAGAATGTACAATGATGTGCCAAGCAATCCCAAGTGTCCAACCTTCTACAAAAATCCAACCCCTACACTATGAAATTCATAAAATATATACATTTTCTTATCCTTGTACTAAGGGATTGAGCTCAACCATTTTCTTCAAAATAGAATTAGTTACATTAAACTTGCGCTGAATTTCTAAAAATAGGTGCTGAAGATGAACTCGTATCTCCTAAACCATAACACCTATTAAAAAACTGAAAGAGGGTTTTGTAGATAAGGTCGTGTGGGAGAACAAAATCTCTCAAATTTGGAAAATTCATTTCCAGTAGCTCACAATCAGTTCCACAAAATCATCTCTAAAACAGAAAATCATTAAAAAATTAATTCTGTAAAAATGAGCTGTAAAGATCTAGTCATACATCCCAATCCATGACACCTGTGAATAAACTGAAAGAGGTTTTTGTTATATGGCTCGTTCTTAACAAGAACCTCCTTGTGTTTTGCAAAATTACTTTCCATCTGTTGTAAAATGGCTCCACACTAAAATGACTAAAACAGTAAAAAAATATGAAAAATTTGTTTTGTTTTACTGTAGGCTCCAAATATCACTATATATCTCCCACATAGTAGTACCTGTGCATAAACTGAAGGAGGTTTTTGTTATTTAGTATGTGATGAACAAAACCTCTTTCACTTTTCAAAAATTCCTTACCATTAGTTCAGAAACTGATTTTGTACTAAACTTGTCATTGTGTGCAGCAACTGACCTCGAAACATGCATAACCAAGAATCACTCATTCATTTCTTCTAATCCAGGAACCGGTTACGGGAGTGTGATATACCGTTGCAAATATTTTTCTGAGCTCCTTCTAATGGAAACACTTGTGACATGTTTTGTGCTGAACATCATATGCAAAACATCTAACAAAACCAGACATAGTAAGAGCTCATGTTGATCCCTGGTGACAGGCTGCTAAGACTGGAACTAACATCGGCTCCAATGGGGATGGTAGCTCCTTGAAGGTGCCAAGAACTACAGATCTCTGGAAAGCAGTCAGTGCCTCTTCCATTGGGCATGGATGGTCAAACAACTGCAAACCCAAAATAACTCATACCAATCCAAAAACATATACATACTGCAACTTGTACATAAACAAATACCGAAAACTGAAATGTTGCCTCAAACAACTTATTTATGTACAAATCTAACCCACTTTGCTGCAAAATTGATAGATCAAGTAATATTGTAATGCCATATCAACCAATAAAGTAACTGTGACAAGGATGCTACTTGAAAGTACTTCAACCAGGACACATATGTAAATGTTGACAGTCATACATGCACATAACGAGTCTGGTTGTGTAAAAGACAATTTGATCTATCATTCAAACTGAAAAAAGTACTCCATATATGTTGCAATAGGATCAAAGAAACTAGACTTTGTTTTCTGCCCTAATTCCTCAACACAAACCTCCAACTGCAAACTGTCAATGCAAAAATCTACGGGCAGCTCTATTGTTTCTTGTTTTGAAAGAGGGAGAGTTTCCAAAAACTTTTTGGAATCTTGGAATTCATATGATTGGATCAGATCATTTAAATACTAAATATCCTTCTCAAAGTTTTCAAAAACTAACTCAAAGAAACCATTTTTAGCTTCAGGAGGAAACTTTGGAGATCTGAAAAATTGAAGCACGGAAATGAAAAATGCTTCATTAATTTCAATATCCTCTAACAGAGCTCTAACTTCTTTTAAAACTTCACAAAGCATAGGGTCTGCCACATACCCTACCATTTTATTTTAGCGCATGAATGGATCAGTGAGCACTGGAATCTCTGGATTGAGTTGGAGTCGCCAAGTAAATGTTTCGGCCTTCATATGTGTCTGACTGTTGTCCGGAGATTGACTAAAGTAGCTTTTTTCTACTTGCGCTAATGCAAAGCAAAAGCATTTCGAAGGCTACCTGGCTAATCTTCAGACTCCGTCTGTAGTCTATAAAACAAAGAACATGAACAAACAAATAAACTTTTCTTCCCCAGTGGAGTCACCACTATGTTAGAGCCTAGATTTACCTTAGGCTAAAAAGGTAAGCTTCTAGGTCCACATCAAACCAAGCTCAGCCTCGTAGCTAGCCTTACGAGGACAGGAGAGGGCTCTCTCTGGGTCAATCTCAACGAAAAATAATAAAATGGGCTTGAGATGACTGATTTTACAACTAATCTTAGGCTAGGTATGAAGTACAAGGACTGAATTTGAGTTTTTGGGGGTTTTGAGTTGGAAAATGGGAGAGGCAAATTTGGGTTCGGGGATGAGGCACAGTTTTTGCAGAGTTCTGATTAGGGCAAGGAATGAAATTGTTTTGATGCTTTAGAATGAATGAATGGATCGGACCGGTGAGGAGCCAAGGAGGGCAAGAGAGTCTCACGAGTCCTCCTCAAACAGATGAAAACATTGAAAATTAAATAAAACTAAAAGGCAGAGCACAACAGTTCAGTGAATTCTACCTTAATCTCTCATTTGTTTAATTTCAGAAGCAAAAAGAAGGGAAAATGATTCACATAAACATCAATGAACTTACAATTACAGAGAGATAAACACCATCAAAACACAGAGCCACATGGATCCCAACAAGTGCTGCAAAACCCTGGTCTTTCCTTTACCAAAAATGCAGAGATAGAATGTACAATGATGTGCCAAGAAATCCCAAGTGTCCAACCTTCTACCAAAATCCAACCCCTACACTATGAAATTCATAAAATATATACATTTTCTCATCCTTGTACTAAGGGATTGAGCTCAACCATTTTCTTCAAAATAGAATTAGTTACATTAAACTTGGGCCGAATTTATGAAAATAGGTGCTGAAGATGAACTCGTATCTCCTAAAACATAACACCTATTACAAACATGAAAGATATTTTTATAGATAAGGTTGTGCTGTAGAAAAATCTCTCTTGAATTTGGAAAATTCGCTTCCATTAGCTCGCAATCTATTCCACAAAATCATCTCTAAAATAGAAAATCATTAAAAATTTAATTCTGTGAAAATGAGATGTAAATATCTAGTCACACATCCCAATCCATGACACCTGTGAATAAACTGAAAGAGGTTTTTTTTATATGGCTCGTTCTTAACAAAACCCTCCTTGGGTGTTGTAAAATTACTTTCCATCAGTTGTAAAATGGCTCCGCACTAAAATGACTAAAACAGTAAAAAATATGAAAATGTTTCTTTGTTTTACTGTAGGCTCCAAATATCACTGTATATCTCCCACATAGTAGCACTTGTGCATAAACTGAAGGAGGTTGTTGTTATTTAGTATGTGATGAACAAAAACCTCTTCACTTTTCAAAAATTCCTTACCACTAGTTCAGAAACTGATTTTGTACTAAACTTTTCATTGTGTGCAACAACTGACCTCGAAACATGCATAACCATGAATCACTCATTCATTTCTTCTAATCCAGGAACCGGTTATGGGAGTGTGATATACTTTTGGAAAGATTTTTCTGAGCTCCTTCTGATGGAAACACTTGTGACATGTTTTGTGATGAACATCATGTGAAAAACATCTAACAAAACCAGACATAGTAAGAGCTCATGTTGATCCCTGGTGACAGGCTGCGAACACTGGAACTAACACATACAACATTTTCAAAGAAGAACACAGGTTTGACATATTATACTTCAAATGTTCAGCAAATGTATATAGATCACATAATTCCCTTAACTGGCCTTGTCTTTCTTTAAGCCAAAAACTAAATTATGATGTTTTCATGCTACACATTAGAAAGTGTATCCAACAACATTTTTTTGCACAAGCATAACTTCACTTATAGGTGAATGGACTCCTTCAATAGTCATGATAACAAATCAAACCTTTGATACAGTCTTATGATCTGACTAAAGAGTAGATCACAATCTTGTTTAATCTTTCATGAAACAACTTTGATACAAGTCTTACATTCCAAGAATCAAACCTCAGATTTTGGCAGACTTTTTTATAGCTTCGCTTTGCCTCTGTATTCTCAAGTCTCATACTTATCATTGAACATCTCATTATTGTGATGTGTTTTGCATGGAAACCTCATGCAACAGAATCCTTCAAACTATGAACTAAACAATATGTCTTGTATCGTTTATCAATCCTAGTAGCTGAATCTAATATTCCAAGAGAACTTAAGCATAAGATACTTCAAAGTTTCCATTGTTGCTAAAGAATTAGTCTAATTCCTTTTACAATCCAAGGGTTAAAGAAAACTTTAGTAATATTATGCACAAATGGATTTTAGACAAAGATATTTCTTCTAGTTGTTTTCTGACTCTCCTCAACCTACTGCAATGGGTCTTGAGGCCTTTTTGGCCCTTTGTGATAAACTTTGAGGCCTCCTTGACCTACTAAAATAGGTTGAGGCCTTTCGTCCTATTTTCAAGACAAATTAAGGGCTTCAACCCTTCTCACAAATAATCTCAAACAAACCTCAAAATGGATCACGATCTTCTCGGCAATATGAATCTTGGCTCCATAAGAAGGAATATCATGCACAAGAAATTAAATTTCTCCCTTCTCTGAAGTCACTCGGTCCTTCTGATATTTAAACTAGGGCTTCAACCCTTTTCTGCTTTAGCTCTCATGCAACTAGAAATATCTAAGCTTAGTACCAAGCTTTAATACCATGTTATTTTTCATATGATCTTCTTGTTGGAAAATGTAACTTGGTTTGGTCTTCATTAAATGTATTTGAGTCATCTTGTAATGTATTTTTCAAATGAATAAAGAAAATAATAATAATAATAATTATTATTATTATTATTATTATTATTATTGTAACTTATTAAAACATGGGTTTCACACTTGGGTCACCATGGTTTAGGTCAAAGTCCTCATGGAGGTCTTCTAGGATTTATTATGAGTCAATAGAGTTGTAATTTTAAAGAGACCCTTCTTGGGCTTTTGAATCATGTAAAAAGGTTTAGTATTGAGTCAAATATAATTTATGTATCCTCCACATCAAGTCAGCCTAGAAGAGATCAAGTTGGCCCAAGCAAGTTCGATATCTCTAAGGAAGTTGGAAAAGTGTGAAATGTATCTAAGGAACCAAAAGGAAGTGTGAGTTGGGTGGAGTCTAAGGAGAAGAAGAAAAATTAAATTTTCGTGCCTCTCTTTGTTTGTTTCATGACCTAGTTTGGGAGTTTGAAGTATTTCAAGTTTCATTGATGTCGGAAGCTGGCCGATGTTGGAAGTTGCTACGTAGTCAAAGTTGTTGGAAGAGAGGTCAAAGATCTAGGAGGTTGACTTGGTGTGGAGGGAATGTTTTCTCTTTTTCTAGGGTGAAGAGTCTCAAAGAATTATATTTAAAGGAAGAGAATTTTGACTGGGTTTTCACCTAGAGGGGGGTTTTGCCCTAGCATAATGCCTATATCTCTAGTGTCCATTGTTTTAAGTGATTTTTCTTTGGTAATTTCTTAATGAACTAAAAGAAAGAAGATATAAAAAAACCTAATAAGAAGTCAAGAACATCAAAGTAATTATCAGGTATAAGAAAATATTTCTGCCTTTCCGATTTTCTAACATGGTATCAGAGCTTTGGTGAAGAAAGAAATAAAAAGGCAGTCTCAACCACTTGATCAAGGAACCATTCAAAAGGATTATCTCAAGGAAAGAGTCTACTATATTCAAGGAATATTTCTAACACAATCAAGGGAGAGAACAAACTTGAAGGAGCCTCAAAATTTAGGTCTTGGACGAAGAGGATTGACCACATCCTTGAAAAGAACAAGGTACTAGACTTGGTCAAAGGAAAAGTAAAGAAGCCTACAGATGACTCTAGTGATGTTGAAAAAGTGAAGTTTAGAGAATTAGAATTGGTGGCCATGACTCTAATGGTAGAAGGAATAAAGGACAACATTGTCCCATTTATAGCCAACATCAATCATGCTTAGGAAATATATGAAGCCTTGTCAAAGTTATTCACTATTAAGAACATTGATCAAGTGCCAAGCTTGAATAATGAACTAGGGACCACCAAGATGGCTAAAGAAGATGTCGTGGCCTCCTTCTTTGTAAAGATAACAAGAATCAGAGATGATCTTTTGGCCATTGATGAAATTATTCAAGACAAAGAGTCTTGATCATTGCTCGATTATGATTGCCACCTATTGGGGGTGAATTTGTTGCAGGTATTAACAGTTGGAAGGAAGCTCCCACTTTTGAAGAACTATGAACTACTTGCAATTAGGAAGAATTGAGGATCTCATTAGTTTCCAATTCTGAATATGTTTCAAATGCCTACATTGCTCAACATAATGGAAAGAAATTGAAAGGACCAGGGAAGAAAGTTGACAGGTCCAAGCTAGAATGTGATCAATGTCATAAGAAGGGTCACTACATGAGTGATTGTCCTGACAATCCAAGAAATAAGAAGAGAGAAAGAGATCAAGCCAATGTTGCTGAAGAGTAAGACCTAAAGAAATCCAAACCCAAAGAATCTAACATAAGGGACTTACACTACTAAGTCCTTTGCTTGTAGCCTAAGATATATTATTTTATATTTTTTATGTTTTAGAATTTATAGGTTTTTAACATGTTTTTGGAAAAATACATTTTTTGTTTTTGTAATTTTATAGGTATCCCTCAAGCTTTGGAGGGATCCCACAACAACTCCCTATAGGTTTTAACCTCGTACAAAAATTACCTGCATATGAATTCTAAAAATAGAAAATAAACAGTGGCAAGAGCATAAAACATAAAACACATATACATAGAGATTTTCCCCTGGATTCCAAAACCAGAATTACGAGATTGATTTTTCATTATGTTCCTTCAATGTTACAATACATATATATACATGTTGAAGCATCCATAAACCCCAATCCATTAACCTTGGATTAGAACATAACTATAGTTCACTTGACCAGATCTACAAAATACCATGGACAAAAAACCATCATGCCCAAAAGCATGTGTGAAATCCATGCACAAAACCATAGGTAGGTCTACCCACCTAATATAGGGTCCAAAAAAAATTCCTGGGGCGCTATCCCAAACCCCGTGCAGGGGGCCTTCCACCCCCTTGCATACCCCCCAATAGCACCATGTGCAACATACAGGGAAACCTTTCCACCCCGCGCATGTGGGATAGTCGTGGAAAGAATATAACACAACCTAACATTCTCCCCCCTAGTTGTTTTCTTTCCACAGGAGAGCTTAGTCATTGATCCACCCCCTGCAACACCCATTGTTTCTCTACACCAAGAGAACTTCTCAGTGCTCATAGGCTTTGCCAATGCATCTGTACTATTCTTCAAAATGTCCACCTTTACCAGCAACACCATTTTTTCCTCAACCATATCCCTCACAAAGTGATACTGAACATCAATGTGGTTTGTCTTTGAATTATAAGCAGGGTTCAGAAAATTGCACTTTGGCTATCACAATCTATCCTTATAGATCGTTGTACTAACCCTATAATTGAACACAATATCTGCAACCAAATTGCTTCCTTCTTTGCATGAGTAGCTGCCATGTATTCTTCCTCTGCAGTTGAAAGTGCCACTATAGATTGTCTCTTACTCATCCAACTAACTACACCTCCAAATACGTTAAACACATACCCACTTGTAGATATTCTCTAATCCAGATATCCAGCCCAATCTACATCAACAAAGCCATGAATGTCCAAAACTTTGTCCAATCCTGGTCTTCCTTGATAGCACAAACCATAATCAGTAGTGCCACGTCAATACCTGAAAACCCGCTTCACTGTTGTCCAATGTTGCTTCCTTGGTTTAGACATAAACCTGCTCAATACTCCCACTCCATGTGCAATGTCTGGTCTAGTACAGACCATTGCATACATCAGGCTACCGACTGCACTTGCATATGGAACACAAGACTATTGGTCACTTTAATTGCTTATCAATTTAAGCAGTCGAGTGCCACATAAATTGTCAACCCGGGAAAGTCGGATTATTTCAAAGGTGACTACATACTGTATGTACTTAATTTTAATAGCATTAAAATCTGTAGTATAAACGATTCACACTTTGTTAAACCTCTACTCTGTGTTACAGTAGTTATAATCTATTGCAGGATTTAAATAAGAACAGATAATTGATTAAAGAAAATAAATCTTGCAAAAAGGAAACAATGGCTTGTCCTATAACAAAGGATCAGGACCCTATCCCTCAAAGTAGGAACATTCAACACCTGCCCCTGTTTATCCAGTTCACCATTACACTTTGTAAATCCTAATCACTGGTGAGGCACTCATGTACAGCATCAATCAAAAAGAAAAATAGAGTCTTAGCAAAAGTAAATTACTATCAGAAGCAGTGCTCGTAATTGAGGTATAAACAGAATTCACACACACAACACACAACAGAAAGGAGATGGGTGAATCTTGTGATGAAGGTGGGCCCTGTCCTTCTCACAAGATTCCCCAAGACACAGAACTAAGTTAAAATATTCAGAACAGAGTTTTATTCATCCGTCAATATACCATATTACAAGAAAGATTCAGTCTTGTCCTTCCGCTACAATCCTTGTGTTACAGCTTGTTCATCTTCTGTCTACCCCCCCTCTAATGTAGATGTCTCCTCTTTATAGAGGAGACATCTATTACAAAAGATTTTCAGTGTAAATTCTAGTTCATCCCTTTGTACAAAAATAGGGAAATCAATTCCCATTAATAGAATGTTGTTACAGTAATGTGGATTGTGATCGTTACGACCAATGTAACAGTTTATTCAGATCGATCGGATTCCTTTGTTGTCGCAATCCTGGTGCGCAAATCTCAACTATCTCCTTGAGATTCATATGTTGTCCTTACTGTTTCAGCTTCGCGGTTCATGTTGTTTCCATTGTTTCAGCTTCGAGGTCCGTGTTGTTTCCGCTATTTCAGCAACCGCAAAATATAGTCCTGCCAGCTTTAGGCAGTTTCAACAACTGTTCAGCAACTTAGTCAACTTCAAGGATCAATTATAAAGATAGCATGATTATGTGTTGAATAATTAAACATATAGCAATGAGAAGAGTTACTGTATACCTTTCGAATGATTGGGTCAACATATTAACAAAGGATTTCAACGAGTTGAGAAAGGGTAATATTATGACAAAATATAGGGTCAAAAATAGACAATATGGGATCCTAACATCCCCCCCAACTGAAAATGTTGCATGTCCGCATGCAACGTCTAGTCTGAATCTGAGTCAGAATACTGGGATGAACAATGCAAATTGCTTATGCAGTAGTTATGGAAGGTGTTGTCAATCATGTCTCTAAACCCATAGACACTCTAAAATTTCTGCCAAGCTGCCAGCTCCTCCTTTTTGGTTAATTTATATTGAGCCTTATATTGCTGTCCAGGTAGCCATAAGAGATGGAAATGAAAGTGATAACCAATCCATCATTCAGCACAGTGTGTAATGCATCTAACATAATTAGGTATGCGTGAGATTGTCACCTGCAGATTGAGAGGATTATAAGGATGATATTCCCGTCTCTCTTTAGGACACTGTTCCCAGAATAGATTATTGGCTTTTATAGCCATAGCTGCTTTAGTTTTCACATAAAACTGGCAGTCTTACAAGACTGCTGCCTGTAATTTCCTGATGTGGTCAGTCATTCCTGGCTCTCGTAGAATTCGTTGATGTTCTGCAATGAAGACAGCTACATGTTGTGGCTCAGCACGGATCCAGAGGAGGCAATTCTCCTCATTACGTGTTGCTGACATAAAAGCATTCTGCCAAGTAAGCTGATTGGCCAAGAAGGAAATGAAGGCTCTTATTTGGATATCGCCAACCAGAGGAAGTAAATTAAGCTTTCTATCTTCAGGCATAGCCTCATTGTGAAGATAGAGTTCACACAACAAGTTTTGGTCGCTATTTGGTGCTTCTGTGAAGGTCTCAATAAATTGTTGTGGTGTAGATACCTAGTGGGGTATTCCATCCTTGATTGCTTTTATTTGGAGGAACGCTAAGCGTTCTCTCAAAACACAGAATAATTAAAAGAGGGTTTCCTTGTAGCAAGTAACCGCTAGACCAAGTCAAAGATGAGGGACAGTCTGATTTTTAATTTCTTATTCTCGTTATATTGTGCACGAGACTGTTCAAGCAATTCCCAATTTGTGTATGCATGGTTGAGCCACAATGACTTCTGTTGCTGAAATGCCTTTCCTTGTGAGAGCTCATACTCTGTCTTCCATGTGTTACTTAGTTTCTGAAAACTGGAAGTCTGTGTGTAAGAATTGCTGACACGGGGACGTTCAGTCTGTGTATGAGCATTGCTGACACAGGGAGGTTCAGTCTGTGTCTTCTTAGTTGTAAAAGATTTTGCTACTGGTTTCTGTTCTGTAACAATTTGGGTAGGCCGGGCTATTTTTGTACCTTTCTTTAAAATTCTTGAAGAGCTTGCTGGTTCTTATGTAACATCAGGGTATTCCTTTTTTACTATAATAGGAGGAGGTACTGGACTGGCTCCAGATAACGGAACTTCAACTATCTTATAACCTGCTCGAGTATAGAGATCACCACATTCACTGCACATGTATTTCCTGTATTGATCCTTTTCTGCAGTCTTTTTGGCTACAGATGCTACTTGAGCTAACATGTAGAGATTAAGTTCCTTTTCATAGGCTTCCCTAGCCATTGTTAATTCTTGCTGATAATCCTTGATTTCAGACTTCAAAAACTCGTTTTCTTCCTGCAAGGAGGCTAAAGTAATCGGGCCTTCTGTAGTTGCAGGTTCCACTGGACGAACGAATTGCTGTTCAGTATTAACTTTATCATTTGTGTCCACAACATGTGGTTCTTGTGTATCACCTATTGGATCAGTGGCTAGTTCTTGTGTATCAGCCACATCTAGGCCGTTTTCCTTTTGTTTCCCAACAGGTGGTTCTTGTGTATCACCTTTTGGGTCAGTGGCTGGTTCTTGTGTATCAGCCACATACCCTATATCGTTTTGGATGTCTACTTTAGATGTATCGGCAGCTGGTTCTTATGGAGAAGCTGCCTCTTTTGAGAAAAATGATGTCATAAAATCGTGAACGCTTTGAATTTCGGCATGGGATGGTGAGGAAAGTGAACGTTCAGGGCTGGGTGGAATACGAGATTTTAGAGCGATAGGTGGGGAATTTGGGATAATGTCCTCAGTTGCTACGGACGACCTTGTTCGTCGCCGTGGTAAGGAGGCAGGAAAAATAGTAGATTTTCTCTTTCAGGCACTTTTCCTTAAGATAGGCAGATTATGAGAAAATGAGGCCTTGGGTTTTCTTTTTAGTGGGGTTCCAGCTTCCTGTTGCTTCTTCCTCTTAAGCGTACTGATGGGGGTGTTTTCGTCTGAGTCATCGGTGGGGATATGGACCATGGGGGTGGATGGTTCGGCTTCGTTAATGGTTGGGGTCTGCTGCAAATTTTCAGTGCTTACTTGTGGAGTTTCGGCTGCCGATTGCTGATTTTCAGCAGCTTGTTGGGAGTTTTCCTCATATTGCTGGGAATTTTCTTGGGCTTGCTGAGGATTTTGCTCAACTTGTTGAGGAGGATTATTGATGGGAGGTGGATTGTGCAAGGCAAAACCTCTATTTATTAAGAGCTAGGCTAAACGATGGTGTGTAAGGGAAAGGAGTTGGTGCCTTGCTTTCACAGCATAATGTGCCATATTTTTTTAGACATCCAAGCAGATAATAGGGCATATTAATTAAACGACCATGCCTCAAATGATTTAAAATCACAAAGTCGTGTTGGTAGACTACCTGACAGCAACCTTCACAGGTAAAATAGTGCTTAACAAATTCTGCAACCTTCGGCCATGGTGGCAGTAGTGATCGAAGTGCAACGCCCCTGCCTTTGGGTTCAACATGCTCCCCTGGTAACAGAAAATCTTGTTGTGCATGGAGAATGAGGTGTTTCCTGCTGAACCAGTGATTACCATTGGTTGGTAGTCCCGAAACTTGTGCTATATCCTCTTCTGTTGCTGGAATTCGCACTCCTTGGACAGTGGAGTATCCTTCCCTCAGATTACATGCAAATTCCAAAACCTGTTGTGAGTCGAAATCCAGAAGTCTTCTGAAGTAATACACCCATCTGGCCTGTAAAAATATTTGATATGCCTCCTGGTAGAGTTCCAGTAATGTCGTTGAGCCAGGTTCATGTCTAACAGCATTTCCTCCCATAGTTACTGGTTTAGACAAGATACAAAGTGCAGAGTCTAGTTTGCCGAGGTCGAAACAGAGTAGAACGTTACAGCTAATGTCATAAGGTACAGATGGGGTGACTAGATACTACCAGGAGAAAATAGAAATGGCAGCGATTGGCATGTTATTTAATGATTACGATATTTCAGTAACCCCCCCAACTGCGGCTTAAATGATATGGTTGGTAGTACGACGATTTCGACAGTCATATCATATCTTCTCATTAACTACGATTAATATTCACACGTAAACACGCATACCTTTATATTTACCTTTGGTTGTTGCACCAAAAAGTATTATCTTGTCATCCAAGGTAAGGTGAAAAACCCGTAGTATTCCTCCAAGTAGTTCTGTACGCCCATAATGCTTCAGGCAACCTTTGAAACCAATCCCTTCTATTTTCCTTCACTTTTTTTGTTAAAATGGCTTCTATGACTTTATTCGTACTTTCCACCTGCCCATTGGCTTGGGGGTGATAAGGTGTAGTCATTTTATGCTTAATGTGATATTTTTGTAATGTATCTTTGAAGCCATGAGAATTAAAAGGAGGTCCTCCATCTGTGACTAGTTCTCTAGGAAATCCAAACCTAACAAAGATTTCTTCAAATAAAAAGGTTAAAATTGATTCTTCATTAGCTTTGAGGAGTGCCTTAGCTTCTACCCATTTTGTCATATAATCTATGCAAACCAGTATGTAAATTCTTTGGTTGTATGGAGGATTAATGGGACCTATGAAATCTAGCGCCCATCTTTCAAAGGGTTCAAGTATTACCTGGGGATTAAGTGGCATTTCATCCATGTGATTAGGCTGCCTCATTCTCTGACAGCTATCGCAAGCCCTGACATATTTCTTTGCATCCTTGAAAAGTGAGGGCCAGTAATAACCCATTCTAAGAACTTTGTGTGTTGTTCTTTTATCAGCAAAATGCCCTCCGCAAGGGGCATCATGACAAGCCTTCAATATATCATAAACTTCATCTTCTCTGATGCATCTCCGAATTTCATGATCGAGTTCTGTGTGAAAAAGGCATCCGCTTATCCAGCTATACCTAGCACTTTGCTAAATGATCTTTCTCTTTTCTCTGTGCGTTAGGTGTGATGGTAGCTTCCCTGCAACTAAGTAATTAGCAATGTCTGCATAGCAAGGTGAGTGAGCAGATACTGCAAATAAATATTCATCAGGAAAGGAATCATCAACTGGAGTATTTTCATCAGTTTTTAGCCGAGAAAGGAAATCAGCAACTACATTTTCTTTACCTGGTCGATCTATAGTTGTGATATCAAATTCTTGTAATAGTAACAACCATTTGGTAACTCGAGCATTTGTAACTGATTTGTTCATTAAATATTTAATGGCCGAGTGATCAGTATGAACAAAAGTAGTGTAACTGGTAATATAATGTCGAAACTTATTAATAGCATAAATGACTGCTAAGAATTCTTTCTCGGTGACTGTATAATTAAGTTCAACGAGTGTCATATTTTTAATAATAAAATAGATAGCATAGGGAATATTGTTTTCTTCTTGACCCAAGACAGCTTCAATTGCAGTGTCTGAAGCATCAGAGGATATATGAAAGGGGAGTGCCCAGTCAGGTCCTCTTAAAATGGGAGTTGTAGACAGTTGATGTCTAAGTTCATTAAATGCTTTTTAACACTCATCAGTCCACTTAAACTCAGCATTTTTCATAAGTAACACAAACAAAAGAGAAGCTATTTTAGCAAAAATTTTGATAAATATTCTATAATACCCAGCATGTCCTAAAAAGCTTATTACATCAGTTTGTGTTTTAGGGATAGGAAGAGTGTGAATTACCTGTATTTTAGCTGGATCAACTTGAATTCCTAGGAATGAGATAAAGTGTCCCAATACAATACCTTGATTCATCATCATATGGCATTTTTCAGTACTTAAGGTAAGATGTGCTTCTCTACATCGTTTAAGTACTTTCTCAAGGTTTTGTAATGCATCTTCAAAAGTCACACCATAAGGAGTAAAGTCATCCATAAATATTTCTAAGGAATCATTTTCCGAAAAAATCCCTATTACTACTCTTTGAAATGTTGCTGGTGCATTACATAATCCAAATGGAAGAACTCTATAAGCAAAAGTCCCCCATGGACTAGTAAATGTGGTCTTGTCTTGATCTTGGGGTGCAATCTTGATCTGATTATATCCACTAAATCCATCCAAAAAGGAAAAGAATCTCTTGCCTGCCAAATTGTCCAGTACCTGATCAATAAATGGTAAAGGGAAATGATCTTTCTGAGTGGCCTTATTTAAAGCTCTATAATCTACACACACTCTCCATTTCCCATTTTTATTAGGTATAATTACTAGTGGAGAAACCCATTCACTATCAGATATAGGATATATAAATCCTGCATTCAGCAATGTTTGAAGTTCTTCCTTCAAAATTTCCCTCAAATTGGGATTCATTCGTCATTGGGGTTGACAGACTGGATGAGATCCCTCTTTAATATAAATACAGTGAGTACATAATTCAGGAGAGACTCCCTTCATATCTGTGTAATCCCATGCAAATGCTTCTTTATTCTCACGGAGTAGCTTCATTCACTGTTGTGTTTCAGCATCTGTTAGGTCAGGGTTTATATTTAATGTTTTTCCAGGCTCGATTTCTACTATTATACTTTTGGAGGAGATGCCAGCTGGTGTCTGAGATAAATTTTCAGTTTTAAGGTTTTGCTGAGATTCAGGATTCAAGATTGTAGTTAAGTGATCATATATTTCAGAATTAACTGAAGAAGGTTCAGAAATAAAATTGCTAAATAATTCATCCTCGGTTGAATCTTTAAGAGTTAAAGCTTGTCCTATAGTCAAAATGGGTTGGGTCTCATCATCCTCATAATCTAACCAAACAGAGTTATCATTATTAATCATTGGTGTAGCATGAGGGTAAAGAGTAAGCTGCTAGGTTTCACATCCATTAGAAATTGTCATTGAGCCTGATCTACAGCTGATGAAGGCATCTGTTGTAGCCAACCAAGGTCTCCCTAAAATCAATGGATGACCCCCCAACTTTGTTTTAGTCTGTAATACCACAAAATCAGCGGGGTAATTCCAGGATTCAACTGAAATTATCAGGTCTTCAATGACTCCTTCAGGTTTGATTGTGGAGCGATCAACTAGCTCCAGAATGGTTGGGGTTTCCCTAATTACATTCTTTAACTGCAATAATTGTGCGGTTTCAAGTGTCATAATGTTTATTGCAGCACCTAGATATACTAGGACTCTAGCGACCAAAGTTTTTCCAACCTGCACTGTGACCGTAGGATGACCAGGGTCACCATATTTCACAGGGGGGTTTTTACCTGACATTAAAGCAACTAGATCACCCATCACATGGACTGTGAGGGGATCTTTAGCTTTTCTTCTAGGTTTCTTAATACAAATATCTCTAACAGTTCTAGCATAAATTGGTACATCTCTTAGTGCTTGTAAGAGTGGAATCTTAACATATAAATTCTGCAATTCTCCTAAAAGGTTAAAAGCAGGTGGCTCAAGTGTTTTGGTAAGAGCCAGATGTTCAGGAAATGGTGGCTCTGCTGTTTCAGCAATCTTATTAGAGGATGATTCAACTGTTTCAGCATTGTTATTAGATGACTTTTCTTTTCCAGCTTCTTCTTTATCAGAGTCAGAGGAAGTAATGTCATCAATAATGGGTTCAACTATCCTCCCAGAGTGTAAATGAATATCATTGCATTGCATAGGGAAAACAGGTTGGTTTTGAATATCACTTACCTGCAGAGCTTTATTGTTATTTGGGTTGGGGTTAGGTTGCACAGGCAGCTAGGGTCTCATTGTTTGATTATTCGGTGGAGTATTTGATGTTAAGGAGAGAGATTGCTGATACTAGGGAAATTGGTTTGGAAATGGAATCTGCTGAGCTGTCCAACTTGTGTTCCATTGATTAAAATAGGATTGTTATAGAGCCCAGGGATTCCATATTTTCAGATCAACAAAAGGGGGATTTGGTTGCTGCATGGGTGGGAAATTCATTTGATTAAAGGGTGGGTATTGATTCAAGGGCGGGTAATTTGTTTGAAAAGGAGGATGATTGTTCCAATGATTAAATGACATGTTAGAATTCGTACCTTGTCCTCGTGGTTGCCATTGTCTCCTTTGTGTCAATAAGTACACTGCTTTAGCTTCTTCTTCAGTTGGCTGCAGTGCTGCTTTTATTCCTGGCAAAGAAGGGCATTGTTGAGTCTTATGGTCCTTCTCACAAATGGTGCAAATTGGTACCTTATCCAGTGGACATTCCCTTAATGGGTGTTTTTCTCTGCATTTAGAGCAGAAGATAGCCAAAGCAGCTTCTGCTTCCGCCTGCTTCTTTTTAACCTGCAAGGTATCAATTTGTGAAGCAAAAGAGCTTAACATTTCAGTTTTAAATTCTTCAAGTAAGTTACCTATTTCAGCCCGTGTTGCTCCTCCACTTGCTAATTTCTGGACTCTTGAGTATGTATTATCTTTTCTCTTTGATCTGCTTGATGCTCCTCTTGAACATCTCTTATAGAGGTTGACAATCTCATCATATGATTCCTTAGATATATCTCCTTTTCCAAGCATATTCAACATATCTAACCAATCATATCGTACTCCTTTTAACAGTATTGACTTAAGAATGTCCTTACTCATATTCGGATGATCAGATCGCTGTAAATTATACTGTAGTCTTTCCACGAAGTCTTCCAGATTTTCGTCCTCCTTCTGAACCATCTTGAATAATTCCTCCTTCCTTTCTCTTGTTCGGAAATAGCCTTGGTATTTGGCCAAGAAATTTTCTTTCATTTGATCCCAGGTTGTGATCACATGTCTTCCCAGGCTCATGAACCATATTAATGCATTTCCTTTTAATGTTGCTGGAAATAACTTCAAATTTTGAGGATTAGTCACATAATCATAACTCCTACACAATATAACAAATTCAAACAAAAATTCATCAGGGTCTTCAGATGATAAACCATGGAAATTAGGTAAAGCTGATAACGGAATGTTCTTCATAGGGGTTGCCCCTCTAGGAAGATCTTCAATAGGGAATTCTAAAGTGGAGAGGGAATTTTCCCCTCTTCCTTCTCTTCTTCCTCCACCAAAGGGTCCTTCATTATTTCCTTCCATTGGTTGTTCCCCTGTCTCACTTGCTTGATCTTCAACGCTTTCTGTAGCGCTTTCAATATCCTGAATTGGTTCCTCAACTTCAATATCTTCTATTGGTTCCTCAATGTCTTCCACTGACTCCTCAACTTGTTCTATTGTCTCTTTGGCCCTTTCTAGTCCCAATACTTCCTCCGTTTCGTAGTCTGTTTGGAGAGAGTGTTGCGTCTGTGGCCTCCGAAAGCTTACCTTCTGTGATGTTTCTGCTTTCGAAATAATGTCGTCAATGAAAGTTTTTCTTCCTCCTCTACCTTTGCCCCTGCCACCTGTAGGGTTAGCTTTCCTACGTCCTTTCATGCATCCTGTACATCTAAGGGAGATTCATTAATACTTTTAAAATCTTCAGTCACCTTCCCCAGCAACGGCGCCAAAATGTTGGTCACTTTAATTGCTTATCAATTTAAGCAGTCGAGTGCCACATAAATTGTCAACCCGAGAAAGTCAGATTATTTCAAAGGTGACTACGTACTGTATGTACTTAATTTTAATAGCATTAAAAAGCTGTAGTATAAATGATTCACACTTTTTTAAACCTCTACTCTGTGTTACAGCAGTTATAATCTATTGCAGGATTTAAATAAGAATAGATAATTGAATAAAGAAAATAAATCTTGCAAAAAGGAAACAATGGCTTGTCTTGTAACAAAGGATCAGGACCCTATCCCTCAGAGTAGGAACATTCAGCACGTGCCCTTATTTATCCAGTTCACCATTACACTCTGTAAATCATAATCACTGGTGAGGCACTCATGTACAGCATCAATCGAAAAGAAAAACAGAGTCTTAGCAAAAGTAAATTACCATCAGAAGCAGTGCTCGTAATTGAGGTATAAACAGAATTCACACACACAACACACAACAGAAAGGAGATGGGTGAATCTTGTGATGAAGGTGGGCCCTGTCCTTCTCACAAGATTCCCCAGGACACAAAACTAAGTTAAAATATTCAGAACAGAGTTTTATTCATCCGTCAATATACCATATTACAAGAAAGATTCACTCTTGTCCTTCCGCTACAATTCTTGTGTTACAGCTTGTTCAACTTCTGTCTACCCCCCCTCTAATGTAGATGTCTCCTCTTTATAGAGGAGACATCTATTACAAAATATTTTCAGTGTAAATTCTAGTTCATCCCTTTGTACAAAAATAGGTAAATCAATTCCCGTTAATAGAATGTTGTTACAGTAATGTGGATTGTGATCGTTATGACCAATGTAACAGTTTATTCAGATCGATCGGATTCCTTTGTTGTCGCAATTCTAGTGCACAAATCTCAACTATATCCTTGAGATTCATATGTTGTCCTTACTGTTTCAGCTTCGCGGTTCGTGTTGTTTCCGTTGTTTCAACTTCGAGGTCCGTGTTGTTTCCGTTGTTTCAGCAACCCCAAAATATAGTCCTGTCGGCTTTAGGCAGTTTCAACAACTATCCAGCAACTTAGTCAACTTCAAGGATCAATTATAAAGATAGCATTATTGTGTGTTGAATAATTAAACATATAGCAATGAGAAGAGTTATTGTATACCTTTCGAATGATTGGGTCAACATATTAACAAAGGCTTTCAACTATGAGTTGAGAAAGGGTAATATTATGACAAAATATAGGGTCAAAAATAGATAATATGGGATCCTAACAAAGACATGTCCTCTTCCTCTTCTTGTGTCTTGGGACACTGTTGAACAGATAATTTTACACCTACAGGAATAGGAACCTTCACCAATTTATTATCCTGCATATTAAATCTATGTAGAATTGTCTCGGCATATTTCCTCTTATTTAACCAGATCTTCCACTTTGCCCAATTTTGTTTAATTTCCATGCCCAAAATATAGTTTGCAGCACCAAGCTCTTTCATGTTGAATTTGGAGGACAACTGGGCCTTCAAATCCTGGATAATTTTTTTGTCATTTTCAACCAGCAACATATCATCTGTTGAGTTTGGGTAGCATCAGATGTGCTCTAGGTCCGAACTTTTATGGAGGGGCTAGAACACATAAAATCTCCAAGACCCAGAAATCATTTGGCGAATTCCACCTGGATGAGGAGTTAATAAAAAAATTTATATTTTTAATGGGTTCCTAAGTCTAAACTTAGGAAAATAAAATTATTAATGGGTATTAATAAATATATGGATGAGAAGCTTCTAAGAGACAAGGATCAAGTCTGTTTTAATCTTAGTCGTCGATTAGAGACTTAATCTTGCCTGTTGATTCATCTCAGGAAAAGTATAAGAGAAGACTTGAGAGTCATTTGGAGATGCACCAGGCAAATACTTAGTACCCCGAGGGAAATCAATTCTCAAGGAGAAGGAGTTCGATTTCAAAGGGAGAGTTGCAGGGTGAAGAGGAGGGCATCAGCAGCAGTCAGTGATAGAGGAGGAGGTGACGTGATGCTTTCGAGAGACAATGTAGAGGTAAGAGTAGGGAGACAGCTCCATTAGAGATGCAATCCTGATGCAGGCTGATGTAGAGTGATGTAGAAGTGATGCATAGGTGGGTGAAGGGTCTCCAAGTGTCAGAACTTCTCCAGGGGGGGTAGAAACTTTTTCTTAGGTGTTTTCTCTCTAAAGTGTCTTAGTTTTTTGTGGAATCATTCCTTGTAAAGCAATTGTCGTTGAAGATTAATAAACCCCTCATCTGTTGCACTGGTTTTCCCACATTGGGTTTTTCCAGGGACAATTGTCCAAAAACAACTGTGTTTATGTGATTGATTCGTGTGCTTGTATATCATTGTTATTTTCTCTATATAATTATGTGATAACTGTAGTAGAATTTATTTTAATTTTTACTGAAGGGTTTTGTAAATAAATTATTGTGAGAAATAAGTAGGTGAAATAAATCAGTTACTGTAGTAGAATTTCATGTTAGAAATTTTCACATGGTATCAGAGTAGAGATTGGGCAACAGGATTGAAGAATCTGCTATGAGTCAGGAGCATGATGTTGAGGCATCAACTCAGAGGGACTCACGCACATCTCCAAAGAAAGAAGAGAGCACAAAGAACATGGATCACGATTATTCTATGTTAGCTTCCAGACTGGAAGAAGAAGCCGCTTGCCTAGCGAGTTTTGCCACCTTTGAGGTTTGGTATATAGATAGTGGAGCTTCCTAGCATATGACAGGAATACGAGAATGTTTTTTGAATTATCAGGAAGAAAGGATGAATTTTCATATCACCATGGGAAATAAGGAAAAGTGTACCCCTGTAGGAAGAGGTATTGTAGTCTTTCAAACAGAAGCAGGGGATCAGCTTTAAGAAACCAATGTGCTACATGTGCAAGGATTGGGGATGAACTTAATATCTGTATCTCAACATCAAAACAAGGGCTATGACATTTTCTTCATTAAGGAGAAAGTATATGTCAAACACCCGAGTTGGGAAAAGAAGGCCCAGATTGGAATCAGAAGTAACATGATGTATAGATTACAAATAGAATATCCAATGGCGCTGATAGGCAACAGTGGGGATAAAGATTTGAATGAACTATGGCATAGGAGGATGGCACACTTACACCATGGGGCTCTAAGAATTCTCGAAAAAACAGTATCAGGAGCTCCAAAATTAAGTACCAAACAAGATGATGTATGCAAAGGATGCACTCTAGGCAAGTACGTCAAGGGACCATTTTCCAGAAGAAACAATAAGGCTAAGAGTGTTATGGGATTGATACACTCAGATATCTACAGACCCATGTCCACAAAAGCTCTTAGTGGTGCTGAATATTTCGTCACCTTCATTGATGACTGTTCCAAAAAGACTTTTATCTACTTTTTAAAAACCAAGGATGAGGTTTTTGGTCAATTCAAAGAGTTTAAGGCTCTATTTGAGAATCTGATAGGAAAGACGATAAAGATATTGCACTCATACAATGGTGGAGAATACATCGACAAGGACTTCACTGATTTTTGCGCAAGGGAAGGCATCATAAGAAAGTGGACAACCCCCTATAATGTAGAGCAGAATGGAGTATCAGAAAGGAAGAACTGGACTATTGTTAAAGCAGCTAGGGCAATGTTGAATGATCAAGATATGTCCAAGTTTTTATGGGCAGAAGCATGCAACACGATCATGTATATCGAGAATAGGACTCCTCACAAGGCATTAGGTAAGATTACTCTGGAGAGTGTCTTTACCAGTAAGAAGCCTAAGCTGAGTCATTTCAGGATATTTTGGAGTTTGGCATACTTCCATGTACCCGAAGAGAAGAGGAAGAAAATGGATTAGACAGCGGAGAAAGGAATTCTTGTAGGATATAGTGAGAATGCTAAGGCATATAGAGTCTATCTTCTGGGGAATAGAAATATCATAATTCGATGGGATGTAAAGTTCATGGAGTACAGAGCCTTCAAAATATCCCGAGAAATGCCTTCCGAAGAGTAGTCAAAGGATGATTTGTTGGTCCAGCCACTTCGACCAGCAGAAGCTAGCGCTAGTATTTCTCCTAAAGACAAATTTCCAGAGGTGGGGCCTCAAGAAGAGGAGGAGAAAATAGATATACCCACTACCAGTGGTAAAATGAGACAGGAAATTCGACAGATACTACAAGATGCAGAGAATTTTGTGGAGGCGCCCAAGAATGAGAAAAGGGAGCGTAGACAGTGAGATGGATACCAAGCCTTGGTGACTCAAGTTGGAGAATCCTCCAATTTTCAAGAGGTCCTTCAACAACAAGTATGGATAGATGCTATGGTGGAGGAATAAAGTTCCATAATGGTCAATGGTGTCTAGGAAGTGGTACCTAGGCCTCAGGACAGGTCAGTTGTAGGGTTAATATGGCTCTACAAATTCAAATACGCTACAGATGGCAGTGTAGAAAAATATAAAGCCAGTTTTGTGGCTAAGGGGTTTATCATAAGGAAGGGATAGACTATGAAGAAACATTCACCCTGGTAGCTAGGTATACTTTTATTAGATCCATAATATCCCTTGCAACTCAGATGGGGTGGGAGATTCACCAGATGGATGTCAAGGCGATGTTCTTAAAAGAGGTGATAGAAGAAGAAGTATACATTGAACAACCAGAGGGCTTTGAGACACACGAGAAGGAAAATCATGTATGCAGACTGAAGAAAACTTTGTATGGGCTTAAACAGGCACCTAGAGCATGGTATGGTCGAATTCATGGCTACTTGCAAAAGATGGGAATTGTCAAGAGTGACACAAATCCTAACCTCTACTATTTAGTTGTAGAGAATGAGCCTCTAATCCTGGTTGTATATGTGGATGATCTCTTTATAATAGGATCATCCAGGCTCATCAAATATTGCAAGGAGAACCTAGTCATATAATTCGACATGAAGGATTTGGGATGGATGCATTTTTTCCTCGGGTTGGAAGTTTGGCAAAAGAAGGGTGAAATTTTCCTTGGGCAAGGAAGATATGCTACAAAGCTTTTGAAAAGGTTTAGAATGCAGGACTGTAGACCTATGGCTACTCCAATTATCACCAACTGGAAGAATATTGATGCATCCGAAGATAAAGAAGTTGATCCCACCTTGTACAGGCAGCTCATAGGGTCCCTAATCTATCTAGTCAATACCAGGTCAGACATTTGTTACAATGTCAACACCCTCAATCAATTCATGGTGGAACCAAAGAGGGCACACTGGATAGCAACCAAGCATGTTCTCCAATATATGCGAGGAATAGTGGAGCATGGACTAATGTACACCCAAGGCAATGACACCAAGTTGAGTGGGTTCACTAGCACAAATTGGGCTGGAAGTTCAGTAGATCGAAAAAGTACCACTGGGTATTGTTTCAACATTGGATCAGGGATGACCTCCTAGTGTAGTAGTGTTAGTATATTCCAACACATAGGAAATAGTTAAGTATAACTTGGTCTAATGTAGAGTTAGGTAAAGTGTGTTTCTTTACTATGTACATTTGTAACTTACAATCCAACAGTCATGATATGTTCTAGACATGAAGTGATCCAACAGTTCATTCTCTCCTCGGTATTATCGACACTTGGTCTGTGGCTTAACCCCTGATTGGTCCATGATACCTATTTAAAGAGCATGGAGGGTCACTTTTAGGGTGACCATTCATGAGAGAATCTTATGTTAATTTTCTTTCTTTTATTAATAAATTGCCTGAAGTGGCTGCATTGGCTCAGGTTGTGAATTGTTTCCCTCTTTGAGGATTTGAACCACGTCAAGAATACTCGTGTATTGATTTGTGATATATTTGTGAGTAGTGTCCTTTGGCGTTCTATCTTAGGAACCTACCCTGTAAATTCCTACATGGTATCAAAGTTATTTGAGGGCCGCATTCGTTGGTGATCCAAAGCCGAAGTCGGTACAACTGCATCCGACTATCGTTTCCTAGATTTATTGTTTTTTACTTCTTTCAGGCCGAGAGGATTGCTCTATTGTGTCAGGATCATTTGTTCCAGTGAGGAACCCATTTTGTTTGATGCAAAAAGGTTTCCGGTAGCCCTAGCTACGTCATTTTTAAGATCTAGAGGTATACAATTTTTTTTTTGCAGTTTTAGTTATTCATCTCTCTGTTTATTTCGGTTTATTTAGCTCTATGTTTTTTATTACCAGATCTATACCTTTCATTTCTACATATTCTCTTTGCCCCGTGATTCTGTGCAATCTGGGCAAATAAAAAACAGAAAGGAAGGATTTTTCTCATGCGTATGCACTTTTCCATTGCGCCTTAGTGTGATCTCGAAAAATCAAAAACATTGAGGAAAATATTTAGTTTCCAGCGAAAGTTGGGTTGTGTGGTTTTTTGTTTTGAAAGAAAAAAGAGTTTTTTCAAGTAAGCAAGCACCCCAAAGCTTCAGTGACTAAAAAAAAAAAAAACCTTCATCTTTTCCAAAAATTACTAACCTTTTAAACTAGCTCACTTGGTCCAAAGTTACTTTATGAGAATAGAGGAATTGGGTTCAAGTCTTTCTTTTTGTTGAGTTACTTTTTCAAAAAGCACATGTAACTTATGTTTTAAAGTTACTTTATGTAAAAGTGTTCTCACCCATAACAAAAATTAAGTCACTTATAATTCTAACGTCTCCTTATCTTTTATTTAAGTTACAATTTGGTGAGTAGCTCATAAAGTACCATTGTAAAAGTGAATTTCACCTATTTATAAAGTGGGTCACATAAAACCTTTTTAAATCAGATTAAGTTTGGAAAGGGGGGATCTTTTAATATATAACATTATCATTCACTTCCACACATTCATGCACTTCATCGGCATCTTCAACAACGTTTCTTCAAAAAGCCATAACTTCTTTATTTAGAAGTTGTTTTCAAAGCCTTTTTTTTTTTAATTGGCCTAATTTTTTGAGATCTTTCCATTGGAACACTTAATTTCAACATCTATAGCTTTAGTTTCTACTAAAATGGAGAGTCCATGCCAATTTATTCTTGAAAACACCAACTACTTCTAATGGTGGTCCTACATTGTGGATTTACTTAGAAGTAAAGGTCTTTACAGAATAGCCTCAGGCCAAGAAACTAAACCTAAAGATGAAGATAAGGTAGCCAAATGGGAAAATGGGCAAGATCAAGCACGTGAGTTGATAGGGATGTCTATTTCTCTAGACCCTAGATTCCATATCATAGAACTTGATACTCCTAATGAAGCAATGAAACAACTCACTAAATTTTTTGAAATTAAAAATGAAATTAAAGCCCATCAACTTGAAAATGAGTTTCTTATGTTGCAGCCCAATAATTTTTCTTCCATTGAAGATTTTTTGTACAGGTTCAAGACCCTTAGACTTCTCTTGGAAGGTGTTAAGGTTAAGAAAGAAGATGGTAGCCTTATTTGTTCCATTCTTACTAAGTTGGGACCAGTCTACTCTGTTTTTCTTTCCACATTCCACTCAACTAGAGAAGCATTTATTTCTCAAGGACAAGACTATGAGTCCCCCTCTTTTGATGCCTTTTGTGATTCTTTAATAAGATAACAAGAAAAACTCTTACATCTTGGTCTTCTTAATATTGGAAACTCTTCTAAGAAAGCCTTAGCATCCAACAGTAACCAAATTCAAAGAATCCTAAGGAGTATCCTAAAAAGAATGGTCATAAACCAAACAAAGGTCCTAAACAATTTTAGTCTCAAAATGAAAAATCAATTCAACAAAATGATAAGGAAAATAAAAACAAAGGGAAGAAAACTAATAGACATTGCAAATTTTGTAATTGAGATGACCACTTAGAATCCAAATGATTTAAGAAGATGGAAGCCTTGGAAGCAGCAATGAAGAAGCATAACATCCATTTGGAGCATTCTTCAACTTCAACTTCATCTTTAGGAATAGCACTTTCTGCATGTGTTTGTCAAGCATCTTGGTCTAGTTATGCACTAAATGTATCTTCTTCTTCTCATTCTCATGAGTGGCTCATTGATTCTAGAGCTTCTTATCACATGGCCAAAACAAAGCCATGTTTTCTTCTTTAAATGATTGTAACACCAAAAATATATATGTTGGTGATGATAGATCTCTTAGTGTTTTAGGGACTGGAACTATTCATCTAGACAATGGTCAATTTAATGATGTATTATGTGTTCCAACCTTATCCTGCAACCTTCTATCTATATATCAGATAACTCATTCAAGTGAAGGTAATATTGTTGAATTCTCACCTCATGATGTTGTAATTAAGGACCTAAGAGATCCTAGACAGATTTTAGCTATTGATATTGTTGATGATTCTAAAAGGTTGTATAATTTTAACAACTTTGGGTCATCAAATCTTCCCTCGGTATTTGTTGCTCATAATGATGAAGTGAGCAAACTTTGGCATGAGTGATTTGGTCACTTAAACTATTGCTCCCTTCAAAATCTATGTAAAGAAAATATGGTGACAGGTCTTCTTATGGTATCTTGTAGAGATGGTGTTTGTTCCGTATATGTACTCGGAAAACATCATCGGGATAGTTTTAAAAAACGTGCCTCTTGGCACGCCTCAGCCCCTTTATAGCTTGTGCATAGTGATTTATGTGGTTCACTTCCAGTTGTTTCATTCTCTAGCTAAAAGTATTTCTTAACTTTCATTGATGATTTTTCCAAACACACTTGGGTATACTTCTTAAAACTTAAGAATGAAGTATTTAACATATTCTTGGCCTTAAAGGAATTTGTTGAGAAACAACCTGGACATCAAATTCTTCGGCTAGGATCTGATAATGGCAGAGAATATGTTAACAACAAATTCATCAACTTTTGCATTGAGCATGGAATTCAAATGCAACATATTGTTCCATATACTCCACAACAAAATGGTGTAGCTGAAAGGAAAAATCGCACCTTAAAGGAAATGGCTAACTGTATGCTGCAATCTAAAGGACTCAGTCTTAGTTTTGGGGCCGAAGCAATTAATTGTGCAAATTATATAATAAATCGCACTCCTACTAAGGTTCTAAAGAATATCACTCCAGAAGAAGCTTGGAGTTCCATTAAACCAGATGTAAGTCACTTTCGTATTTTTGGAAGCGAAGCATGGGCCCATATTCCAGATGAAAAGCATAAAGCTTTAGAACCTAAGAGTGAGAAATGTACTTTTGTTGGATATTCTGAAGATGTAAAAGGTTATAGACTTATTCCATTTAAGTCCAAAAATGTTATCATCAGAAGAGATGTAAAATTTGATGAAAATAAATCGGCCTGCGAGCCTAGTCCGGCGGATGTGCCACCTCTTCCTATCTCTTCTACTTTGAAAACATTTCTTCTTCAGATGATGAAAGTGAGGATGATAATCCTCCACCACCTTCTCAGGATCATCCTTCAGCTCCTTCAGCTCCTTCACTTCCAAGATGGGTTCGTGCTACTCGAGATGCAGCAGGTGATCTTGCCGGTGATCCTACAAATCAGCGCCGTACACGTTCTCAGTTTGAAAGAGCCTCTTCTTTACTGGCTCAAGCTCCAGTAAATCATGATCCTGACACTTTTTCAGAAGCTTCAGGCCATCCACATTGGGAAGCAGCTATGAATGAAGAGTATCATTCATTGTTGGCAAATGATACATGGGATCTTGTTCCTCTACCAAAGGGACGCAAACTTGTTAGATGTAAATGGGTTTACAGAACCAAGTATGGACCAGATGGGAAAGTTGATAGACATAAAGCTCGTCTTGTTGCTAAGGGCTTTTCACAGGTTCAAGGCATTGACTACACTGAAACCTTCTCCCCTGTTGCCAAAATGAACTCTATCCGCCTTGTTCTTTCCCTTGCTGCCTCTTTAAAATGGGAAGTCCATCAGATGGATGTTAAATCTGCCTTCTTGCATGGGGACTTGCATGAAGAAATCTATATGGAACAACCCATTGGCTTCATCCAAACAGACTCCACCCTTGTATGTCGACTTAAGAAATCTCTTTATGGTCTCAAGCAAGCTCCTCGGGCTTGGTATGCCAAAATGGATAGCTTTCTTTTAGAATCTGGCTTTTCTAGGTGTTATTCTGACAATACTGTCTACACCAAGAAAGTGGGCAACTCTCTTATCATCCTTGTTCTTTATGTTGATGATCTTATTCTTAATGGTAGTGATCCCAACCTTATAAACCATGTGAAGTCCAGCCTTAAAAAGAAATTTGAAATGACAGACTTAGGACACTTACACTATTTTTTCGGTCTTCAAGTCTTGCAATCCAAGGAGGGTATTTCCCTTTCCCAGTCCAAGTATGCTTGTGATATTCTTCGTCATTTTCACATGGAAGATTGTAAGCCAGCTCCTTCTCCCTTTCAGTCTGGAGTCAAACTTTCAGTCTGTTGTACTTCTCCTGAAGTTGATGCTACCTTATACCGTCAACTTGTAGGAAAACTCTTGTATTTAACCCATACTCGTCCTGACCTTTCCTTTATTGTTGGCCTTGTTGCTCGTTTTATGCAAAACCCCCGTGAAAGTCATTGAAAAGCAGCTAAAAGAATACTTCGTTATGTTCGAGGTACAGTACAGTTTGGGATTCATTACAGTGCCAAAGCAGCTCCTCTATTAGTTGGTTTCACTGATTCTGATTGGG